>JANHGB010032205.1:458-20962 GCA_026283785.1 Coracopsis vasa | reverse complement strand
GAAAGAAAGATCACGTAGATTCATTGAATAGTATCTCACATCCATCATACACCAGTAAGAAAAAAAATTAAAAAGAATTAGAGGGTTTAATTTTAATGTGTTTCATCTGAAATAAATAAGGCCAAAGACAAAGAACATAGAAATATTACCATTCCAGAATGAAGTGAGAATATTAATAAAAAGAAATTGGACAGTTCAAGTAATAAACAGCACAGTAGATCACCACTAAAAATTAGCATAATTGACAGCTGGCATGTTCAATTTGTCAGAGTGGTAGGAGGTATGACAGACTTTTGTAGGCAGTAGTTGGGTTCAGCTCTTAGTCCCTTGAATATGATCAATGATTCTCTCAAAAATACTGGCTGTAGATAATCACGAATGAAAGCCATTAGTGATATTTTTTAGCTGCTTATAGAAATAGAAAGGGCTGCATATTAATTTACCATGCTCTTTCATTAGTTTTGTGTCATTTGTTTCATTAGTCATCTGCTGTTTCACACCGATGTCAATGACACAAAACTAATTTCTGGCTAAATTGTACTGGTGAATTGCACCCCATTACAGGAATAATTCCATCGTGCTCATTTGTATTTTGAATGAATGGTTGCATCAAAGCTGTTGTGTCTAACCACTTCATCCAAAACATCTCCTCTGTGAAAAAGGAAACATTTACTATGAAGGTTAAATGATATCTGAGCTGGATTTTGAAAGTCAGACAGTGAGTACCCATGTCACTTTGTAGTTCCAGCTGTAAGTGCCCTCCTGAATGTATCCCTAATACATGATCTACGCAGGCATCCTTCAATGTTCTTCTAATTTAGATATGTACAGCTATTACACGTGTGAAAATGTAGGATCGTAAGTTATTAAAAAAACAAACAAACAAACCAGAAAAGCAGCCCTGAAAACTTCTTGCCAGCATAATATAAAGAAAGTGAATTATCACACCTGGATATAAATCTTCGCATCAGGCCTCAGTGGTTTAATGAGCCTACGGATGTCTCCCTCTTATTTCTCTGTGGAGGGGAGGCATTCATTTTGTTTAAAGTCCTTTCTTTAGGTTTCTATGGATTAACTCTCTTTTTGAGGGCTTCAGGTCTGAAATTTGAATGAATTTTATGAGAATTCTTTTATCCAGGGAGTGTGTGGTACATTCACAATATGGCACAACTACTTCCACAAGAAAACCTTGATCCTTAATGCTATCCAGAAAATTTTCCTAACATCAGGTCTTTGAAAAAAATGGATGCAAGAAAGGCAAAAATAATGCTATCATCTATACTAAGAAAAAAAATTGGTTTTAGAAGGAAACAAATCCAGTTCAAAAAAATAGAAACTTCCTCCATAGCACTGCAAAATTCACACTGATAAACTACATCTGGAAGAAGTGCTTTTTAAAATTAACAAGTAACACAAAATGTAGTCTGATGCCTCCAGCTGAGATTGAATGGCCACAATGACTTTCTTTTATTTTCTTTCTATTATGTACTTAGAAATTCTGCAGTATGCTACTGTGTATTAGGAGAAAGAAAGTACTGTATAGTTTCTGTTTGTTTTTCACTTTCACTTAACTAAACATTTTTTTTTAAAGGGAAAAAATATTTCTTAGTCTCATAGAATGACTACTCTTTGTTCTTTAGATGTAGACAAAAAATAGGGTTTTTTTCATGTGCTTCCAGAATTGATGTGTTTTGGGTAGCTGCTATCAAAGAGAGTCCAGTACTTTTCCAGTCTAAAGCAAACTGACAGAGCAAATGACAATGTCTTAAAAGAAGAAAGGAACTTCATTCTGAAATGTGTAGCACAAAATGACATGTTGTGACATATTGAAAGATGTCTAGCAGGCACATTTTTAATCAGCTTGCTGGTAACCTTTGACCCCTGCTGTGAGTGGCTCGTAGGTAAGCAAGTTCTGAAGCCCACTGCTGTGCTCTGTGTGAAGTTACATGGCACTGTGTGACTGATCTGCTAAAATAGTGCATTATGTTTTTCTGTATCAGGGGTTCAGAGCTGTACAAGGAGGAGCAATTTTTGTCTCTCCTCATGTTTGTAAGGTTAAGATGCTGTTTCTGCATAGGTTACTTATTCCTTGCGCCTCAGTCACAGTTCCTTTCATTGGACAAATCTTTAGAGAAAAAATTTTGAAATGTTACAAATGTTACATCCACATATGAATATGGATTTAAGAATATGTTTATTTAATTTTCAGAAAGTTAATTATGTCTCGTCTTGGCTAAGATGTAACTCTTTAAATGAAATGAGAAATAGAATTAGGTCCAGGTACTTGGGTGTCATTAAGATGGCAACAGACTCCTGTAATTAGAATTCTGTTCACTTTTTGCTCAGGAACTTCAAGCAGAACATGAAGAGGAGCAATGAATCAAATCTGAGGGTGAATTTGAGGATCTTATAAGGTGCTACCAAGGGCTATTAATGGCAAGAACTAAGAAGCTCTCTAAGTCAGACAGCTTTGCTTCTTAACTTTCTTAATGCTGGGAAGTCACATGACAAAATTAATCTGGAGTTTATCTATCTCCACTCACTTCAGTGAAGTTAGATCAGATGATATACTTGCTCCACTCCCCTGAAACATGGCTGTACTTGATGTACTTTGCTTTGTGTATGACAGAGAGGAGCCTGATGGTATGTGGATGATGAAGTTTAATGTGGTTATCAGAAGGTGCTTTAATGACTATAATAATTCCCAAATCCTGAGCTTGTCAAGCTAACTGCTTTGCTTTCCTTTAATTATAATTAATGATCACTCTGGAGACAGAAAGAAAGAACTAAAATACAGAAAAAGAAAGATGAGTTACTAGAAGGGACTTCATATGACCTTATACTGTTATAAACAATTAAAAAAACCAATCATTTTGTTTGATTAGGTGGTTTACACTCATTCTGCTCCAATATGAGCTACTTTCTGATCATATATTAATCATGCTATTTAGATGAACATTAATTTAATGTCTCTTCATTATAAAGAGTGCTAGGAGAGACAAATTTGTTTCAGTGATCAGATCAATGACCTTTCTCATTTCTGTGAGAGCTTTTCTACATTTTGTACCGAATTTCAGATCACAGCAATTGTGGAGGCAAAGCACCGGACCATTCAAAATAAGAAAATGAATATTTTTCTGCTACAGCCTGCCTTTGTTATGAAAGAGTAATGTGCATTCCTCAGAGAATCCTTTTGATTCACCTGGGACAATTACTGTAGTTTGAAGTCATTTTGCAGGAGTGACAAAACATAGGAAGTTACAATGAAAACACCTGTTCTTGCTTATACAAGTTTGTGTGTGAAATAATAAAATAATCAGGGAAGCACTTTACCCAGAATCTGCTTGGGATTCAGGGGTTTGTAGATTTTTGTTCTTTTTTTGGTTTTGCTTTATTTATTTTTGTTTTATTTTGGCTATCTACACACACGCAAAAAAAAGAATTACAGTGAGTCTCAGCCATTGCTGGTTTTCAACAACTATACATCAAACACTCCAATTTGATGGACATGTAACAAAAGAAGAGGATTAATGTTTTCAGAGTTTTTGTTTAATATGCAAATAGGATGTCATTTTGCTCAAGCACCAACTGTTGTTATGCTCATGCAGCTAAAGTAGAAAAAAGCATCTTTTATAATAACAAAATGGATCTTAAAACTTAATGTTGTGGGATTAAGTTGAACAGAAACGTACGGCAAAAAAAGATAATTCAAATGCCTGCTTTCTAAAGTTCTTCTTTCTAGTGTAACCAGGAAAACCACATGCTGCAGTTCAGGAAATATTATGTTAAAACATTTGGAGCTGTCTTCTACTTTAGTCACTGAGAAAACATCTGAGGAGCACACAATAGGTAAAAAAAATATAATAAGAGAGTTACTTAAGATGTAAAATCATCCATTTTAAGGCCATCCTCTTGTTTTGTCATCAGCCTTGTACAAGATGAGGTAGCCTTACGTCTCACTTTAGGGGTAAACAAGCTTACTGGACCGGCAGTGAAAAAAATGAGGAAGATTCATTCTCTTTGCTGGTGGGGCACAGAAGGTATGCTATTACCACTGGCTTTTTTTGCATAGGAACAAAAGGTCTGTGACAAAATGTATCTAACAAAAGGTCTTTACGTTAAGGGGGTTTTCCTATTATTTAAGCTGTTAGCAGTCATTTGATTTATTCTCACTGAAAAGGGTTAGAGAAGAGATCACAGAAGCAGCTCAGAGGCGAATGATGTGGAGCTACAGCAAAAAGACATGTACCCAGTCTTAAAATCTAGTCTCCAGAGCATCACTGAAATAGCTGCACTACTCTTTATGAGGAAATTAGGTAAAAAGACAGGACCTCATCTGCTGCACACAACAGACAATGAAATAATATCCATGTTTCTTTCCTTTATTTGCCCTTCTTTGGTTGGAGGGTTGAACTGTTACTTTATTCTGTATCAAGAAATATTTTTGTTTTCCTCATTGCAAGGCTTGGAATAACTTCTCAGAATTATTTCACTTTCCTGTTAAAAACCTGAATTATACTTGATCATGGTACAAGCAAAAAAACTAGGAAATGAAGGCAGCAAAGGGTCTGACTCCTCTGGACCACACCACTGCCACCAAGTAGGTGTAAAAACCACCAAACAGTAGCATTTTACTTATCAAGAGATAGTGTGAACAGCAAAGCCAAAGACAGGTTTAGATGTTTTATTTCTTACTATTTTTCATTGTTTTCTTCCTGGAGTAGTGACCAGAATGTTAACATCACAAACAAGGAAATGAAGGAATCTGTTTAGTTAACATCCCATAACTTATTTGGTTTAAGCAATAAGTAATTCCAACACCAAATGAAAGGATATGTATTCTTTGAATATATGCATGGATATATAAACATATATATGAATGTACTGTACATGCATGAATTTGAGTATCTTTCTGCTGGACAAGTTTTGCAGTGAAGTAGCTTAAACATCATGCTATTAGCTGATGGAAATGTATGTGACACATTTATCTACAATTTATCTGTGCCACATTCTGACACCTTCCTTTGGCATCATCAAAACTCATGTTCATGCTGTTACTAATAGAATGCATTTATGTGCACACATATACATTCATATGTACACCTAAGTGTATGTGTGTATAGTCACTATTTATGAGTATAAACATGAACAAGACTCTCTTGTATATACATTATATTACATAATGAAAGTCATTATATCCTCTATTTGACTCCATGTATTGAAATGAATTTCCTGTCATGTCTGCTATTATTGCTTCCTTGCAAATTCACAGAAAACATACTGATAGACAAGGGCTAATGTTTTCAGGATCTCTTTGGAAACAGAACTGGACCCTAGAGATAAAAAATTAGATAAGCATAAATGATTGTAAGTGAACTAATAAGTACCACACTTCCTAGTAACAGCTGCATATACAAGTAGAGTAGAATTCAACACCTTAGTCTCCTTGTGGTCGCATACTAAACATTCTTTTTCATTTCCTCTGCATGCTTGCTAAAATCAAGTAAGATCAAACAGTCCCCAGAAAAAAAAAAACAAACAAAACCCAAGAAGGTAACGATTAAAATTGACACCTAAGATTTATATATTAATGGAAAGGGACATCTTTCCCCTTGGAGACACCTTTCAGAATGGTAATCAAAACTACAAAAAATCTATTCAGTGTTCAGGCATCTGCTGTATTTTGCCGTGGTATGATGGAACTGAATATAGCTTTTCTAAGGCTGTCGCCCAGCCGTGCAGTGCAAAGTGTGGTTTCAGATGCTCCCTGGAATCCAACATGGACAAGCCAGAGCTGAATGTTATAGTAGCTAGCCCATATAATAAGCAAAACAGAACTCAGATACAGATTACATAGACAAACCTACATCAGGATGAAAAGACTCATAAGTGTGCCAATAAGAAAACATTCATAAGAAATGTCCTGAAAATACATGGAAGTTTAGTATGTCCTCTTAACAAAAAGGCTACAAACTTGTTCTAGGGGAAGCTGAAGCCCAGATAGTACTGGCATGTTTTGCTCAGCTCTCCATTTGCACGAAGGAGACCAAATCACTGGGAAAAACAAGTGGATGAAAATCAGAGTGTTTAAATAGAATAGTAAAATCATAGAATAGTAAGGGTTTGAAAGGACCTTAAGATCATCTAGTTCAAAACCTTTTTATAAGAATGTCCTGGTTTTGTCTGAGATAACTAGTTTTCTTCCTAGCAGCTGCTACAGCGCTGTGGTTTGGATCTGGAATGAGAATAAATTTGATAACACACTGATGTTTTAGTTGTTGCTGAGTAATACTTACCCTCAGTCAAGGACTTGTCAATTTCTCATGCTCTGCCAATGCACAAGAAGCCAGGAGGGAGCACAGCCAAGACTGCAGACCTGAACTGGCCAAATGGATATTCCATAACGTAGAACGTCATGCTCAGTATATGAACTGGTGGGAGCTAAACCAAGAGGTTAAACCAAGACAGTTACAGACATCTCATAAGTGTGTATTTCCTCTGGAAACTTCCAGTGGCCAAGGACATGAGAAGTAACATATAGCTGTAGGGTGTTATGGAACACAGTCATAAATAATTATAATTACTTTTGTTGGTATATACATTTATACAGTGTAATCCCTTTGTCTGAGTGACACCACGCTGCTGATGAATTATACCTCCTTTTTTCCTGACTGCTAGCAGATAACCCTTTTGTTGTCGGACTAACAACAGTATTTTGAAGCAACAATTTTGAAGTATTTTGAAATACAACACAGATAAACAAGGACTTTGTAAAGAAAACATGACATTGCCAATGGTTAAAAGTTGCAGCTATAGTACCAAAAATTTTTGTTCGTGTCCATGATCCCATACGAAGTGATGCGAAAGGGGAGCTGATTACAAGGATACATGCCTTTACTGATTTTCTGCACATGACCCATTTAGCCTTGTTAGTCAATTTTCTTGCTGTGTTGGAAATAAGGTTTTTCCACTGTTCATCTCCAAAGTCTGACTCTTCAGTGCTTACACTTTTGAACTGACAAAGCTGTTCCATGAAAAACAGTGCTGGTTCATAAATCAAAGGTAGGCTGAGATCACTGCGACTGTCTGCCTTACATGCACACAAAATTCAAAAGAAAAACTTGCTAACAGCAACAACTAAATGAGCATGAAGAATTATGAGACAGTGAACAGTGACATTGCATTTCCTATTTCTTCACTGTGAACATCAATGGAACTTGGTATTGTGTATTAACACTGCAGTCTTCAAATTAAAAGAGGTAATTTTTATTTTATAAAACAATTAACAGGGAATACAGAAACAGTAACAGCTTTTGGAGTTTTTCCCTAAAATAGTGTAGTGTCCCTCCTCTGCAATGGCATAGACATAAAAATTATTTGGATGAATTAATACTTAAAATATACCATAAAATGTTCTTGAACATTTTTTACATGATTTTCATCTTTGTTGGATTTGGAAACATCTGAATGTTCAAATGGTGCTGGAAGGCATATTTTGTATGTTGGATATGTATTTTCATGAAGTTGTTTCACCTTTTCATTTGTTTCTCTCTGTAAACATACCAGTGCTTATTCTAATGCCATTGACTAAAAGGTCAATTAATTTACAATCATTAGTCAGATTTAAAGAAATAGTTTAAGGCTAGGGAGCTAATTGTAGTTACTGAATTTATAAATGCTGAGTAACAGAGGTGATTTCCCACAATTAAATATTATTCAGGCTTTAGTCCTTGCAAACATTTTAAACATATTTTCCTCTTATAACTTCTGATTCCTCCTCGCTAATTTGGTTGACCTATTAATATATAAGACAATCTTAGAATTTTAAAGGGTTTGTTTATCGCGCCCTGTCCGGCCGAGCAGGGCAGAGCGGCCGCAAAGCCTTCTTCTAGCTCCCGGGGTGAATGGAGCTGGGTCCCCTTCTCCTCCGACCTTCCCCTGCCTTTCCTTCTCCTTCGGCCTCGGGCAACCCGCAAGCGAGCCTGGCACGACGGAGAGGCAGAGCCCAGCTCCCACCCCTGGCTGCAGCCGGTGATGAGGCTGTCCGCAAGATTACCCCCCTCTCCCTGCTTTCCTCCATCCCCGCAGCAGCCCAGGGCCGCAGACAAAAAGCCGACCAGGTCCCTCTTTAAACATATCCTTTTTTCCATTTCATTTTCGTTAATATCCCCCCCTCCCCGCTGCGCAGCCGGTCCCCCCGGTAGTATCCCACCCGTACCTCGGTTTGTGGAGCGCTACGCCGGGCCGCGGCTGCGAGATCGATGGGTCGGTGCCGCAGATGGGAGGCAAGGACAGCCGCTGCTGACCTCCGCGGGTCTCCTTCTTCAATGGATCGGGAGCCGTGCCCTCATCAAAGATGGCCGTCCGCTCCTACGTCAGCAGCTTTTAATAGCCCTCCCCAGCGGGGGGGGGGCGGGGGGGAAGTCCACTCAAATAGGAGTCTACTTTTTTAAAATGCACAGCTCTCAGCATTTCTGGGCACTGCTTTTCACACACACACAAATAGTAAAAACCAATCAAACAGGTTATGGCTAGTTATGTGCTTAAGCCTATTAGTATTACAGAATTGTGCAGTGTCTGCATCTCATTGCTGATACTGCTGCACCTTTCTTTCTAGGCTCTTGTGGAATATACCCTGTATCCTTTGCTGTTCAAATGACTGAGTCCAATCAGCAAAGCCTTTTGTAAAACAGGCTTTTGGGACTGCATTCTCTAGTGAAAGTCCATTTGTGTGTCTGCTCTGTGGAGTGCCTGTCTCTATTGTTGGGAAGGGATTAGTATTCCTATGGTACAGAGAAATTCAAGCCAACAGAGGGATCTGGTTGTGCTAGGTGCTGTAGAGGCACCTTTTCTTCAAAAGACTGGTAGACCACATAAAGAGGACAGATTATAGGTAGGAGAGAAATTACTGTTTTCCAGAGACACTGCTGGAGAGGCAGCTTTTGCCTATGGGAAAGCATTTTATAGCAGCCAGTAGGTAGAAGTTAGTATTGATTACAGCAGATCCACAGGGGCAACAGTTCTTTGCTTCCCACTTCTCTAATTCTGTAATGCATGCCTGGGAAAAAGACGTAGTTCAGAAGCCATTTAGCAACTGGCCTATTTGTTTCAAACAGAAAGATCAGAAAACATCTAAACGTGGGTTTTGGCAGTGGTAGGATATTTATTTACATGGTGGGGGGGTTTGTTTGTTGTTGTTGGTTTGTTTTGGTGTTTTTTGTTTGGCTTGCTTTTGTTTTGTGTTTTGTACTTTTTTTCCCTTCACATCCAAGTTGTGATAGGAAATGCATGAAAAACTGGGGGACAACCAGATGCCATAGTGGAAGAATATGTAAGCATCTTCAGTGGGCAAGTATGTGGACAGCAGACTGTGTTTTACTTACTTCTGAAAGACTACTTACTTTACTTACTTCTGAAAGACTTAAGTTCCTAAGTGAAATGAATTTGACGCTGTTACCCTAGTAATAAGTTGATGAAAAATGCACGAGCTGCTAAGCATTCTGAAAAACTATTTGGTGAATGAAGAAAATTGGCACTTGGAGAAATTAGGTTTGATTTGCCAAAAATTTATGAACACGAATGGAGAAAAGGACTATCTTCTCTGGATAATTTATTTGTAACCCATAACTCAACTGCATCAAGTAATGATACTACAACATTATAACAACAGACATGCAGCTTATAGTTTGCAGCAGAAATAAGATCTGTACTCCTCTGTTTCTCCAAGAGTCAGCATGATCTAATTCACACCAGATTCCTATCTCTTCCATGTTAGCATGGAAGTCAAATGCACTGTCTATGCTATGCTGCTACCTTATTGCAGATGTACCTTGCACGTGTAGTTTCACCAGTGAGACATCTGGCTAAGTGATTTTCCTCTTAATTAATCTTCTCATCTGCAAAGGAGGCCAGTTTCTCATATCTTCTTCTCCTCTGACATATGTTTCACCACAGGGTTCTTCCTGATGAAGCAGAAAACTTCACTTAAAATCTCAATGGTTTAAACTTGTTCTACTGCATTGAAGTTTTAAAGTGATTTCCACCCCACAAACCCCCCCATCCGCCTTCCCTTTCCCTCTCTTTTTCATTGTAGAAGAAAACCCAACAAATTCAGTTATTTCGTGAGGGTCTACTTCTTTCTTCTTCAGATAAGCCCTGAAATGGAGTTAAGCTTTTTATCAGTAAGTTGCAGGGGGGCTTTTGAACACACCCTGAGACAGCTCCATGTTATCTTGTGTGATAAATGCCTATTTTACTGGTGACTGAATGTTTTAAATGTCTAGTTTTATGAGGCGGTCCACATTACAAACAGCACATATGACAAGGTCACAGCAATGCAGAAGCAGACATCAAGTCCTTACATATGCGTAGGTGTTTAGATTTGCAAACAGAGACTATTTTGGTAACATCAGATCCAGAAGATAGATTTAAGCTCTTTACATACATATGTCTGTACACACACAGAGTGTATGTAGATATACTGCAAATCTGTATGCACACATATACACAGACATACACATATATATACATATATATACACACACACACCCCGCCCATCCTTTCAATACTTACATAGCTTTTCACTGGTCAAATCTCTTGATTTGGAGAGTTTTCTTTACCCAAACGCACCTCTATTCGCAGACCAACACTCACAAGTTCATGCTTCCCTTTTTATATATATGGTAGATAACCTTTAGAAGTAGCAGAAAAAAATATTAGATTTTTTAAGGCATCACAGAGGCATAAACTCAGTAACAAGAAAGAAAGAGAAAAGATGATTTGGACTATATAGAAGAAGTTGGAAAACATTACAAAATATCTTTTTATATGATTTAGTAAAACATTAGCAAAATGGCCTTGTGCAAACTATCCCTTGCAGATGCCAGATTCAGGTGTCTCTTTGCTGACTGTACTTTCAGAGTCTAGCAGCTCATGATGGTATAGACACTGAATCACTCCATGTTTTGAATTTTATCATCTACAGTATTTGCCTGGATTCATCTTGAATACTATTACAGTGCCAACATCTACATAAGCAAAGATCCAGATAAAAGTTATGATAGTGACTCAAGGAACAAGGAGAAAGTAGCTGTCCCTTGTGGATCAAGCTATTTAAAAGGGGAGAACACAGAACAGGAAAGGCCAAGTCTGCGCTCTTCTTCAGGCAGTGAATGGTGCAAGATTAAACCTCAAGCAGACAGAAAATTTCACCAGGTTTCTGTTCCTCTATTAATATATCTGTGCTGTTTCTAGAAAACTGATAATTTTAGCATACTCACGTTGAAATAAAAGTTATTCTTTAAAGAATAACTACTCTCCTTTGGAAACAGAATACTTATTCAAGAATTAATTCAATCATATTATCCACCTCAAACAGTTATATAAAAATTAATTTATACTGGAATAGATTTTACAGAATTACTACTCCAGGTTAACTTGGTCCTTTTGTGTAGGCAAATTTATTCTCTGTACACAAGAGAAAAAAGCTTGTTTTCTTTGAAAGGGTATTGTTACTATGACAAATGCAAGATGCTTCTCATTTGCTAATTGGATGTTTCAAAAATTTCAGTCACTTAATAAAAGATGAAAAAGCAGCTCTTGATGACCAACTTTAGCTAAACCAAATAATCCTTAGGTAAAGCAAATAGCCCGCAAATCACTTACTTAACCACTGCTGATTAATGTGTTATATGTATGAATGAGTATAAGGAAAAATATTTCTCATAGATTGAGAAGAGTTACCATGAAAATGGGGTCATACAAAAATTCAGAAAACTTGTGTGTGCTTTCAAAAATTCTGAAGTATGTTTCAAATGGCACTCTGGATTTTTTATATTTTATTTCTGTCTTCTGGGATCTATACGAGTATATTGTTGAATTCTGCTTTCGAGGTTTTCTTAGCATATATTAGAGCTAGAAATTTACAAATTTATTGTGAAAATTCATTTTCTGTGAAGTCTGTTATTTCCTGAGGCTTTAATAACCAGTATTTATGAGCTAGCAAAGGTTGTTCTTTTAACTATTGATGGTTCATTCAAATCTCATGAGCACAGTCCCTGTCCTATTCAATACAGAGAGCAGAAAATTAAATTCTTAATGTATTTGTGATGCAAGGATGCTCTCAGAGAGCAGATCAGTCTCTATCACCACCTCTCCTTTACACTTGCCCTCTCAAGTTGTCCACTGTAGATATCCTCTGCATTTCCCAATCCTTCCTGTCTCTCCCTTTCTCAGCCCACAGGTAAGCGCTCATATCTCAACACAGGAGAGACACACATGTCCCAATTGTTAAATGTCACTTTCTCCCTTCTTTCAAGGACCTTCCACAGTCCTGGCAACGGGAAGGAATAAAAGCACATGCAAGGAAGACATAAGTCTTCCCCTGTCATCCCCTGGGCTGAGGCCTTTTTTCCTTTCGAGTTGCCCTCCCTTCCATCTCCCTCCCTTTTCTCCATCAGTTTCTCTTTGCTCTGTCATCTTGACAGCTAGCTATGAAACAATACCTCCCCCCTCCAGATCTTTCCTGTCATCACCTAGGAATTTTTATTTACAACCTGGGACATGTTTTTACATCCTGGATCACACTATTGGGAGAGTTTATCATTGTCTGTCTCTCTTGAATTTCCATACTTTGGAAAATCCTGACAGTGGACTTTGAGTTTTGGATTCTGTTGCATGGAAATCCAATTTTACCCTCACTGGGGACTTTTTGAAAGAAGCCTATACTACCAGTTACTAATGGCAATTAAGTAACAGAAACAGGTGGATACACATAGGATTATGCTTCATATCTACAGAAAACCCTGCATAAGGTGTTGAGCGGAGAAGATCAGGAAACAAAACTGCCGTTGAACACCATACTTCCGTTCCAGCTTCCCCTTTGCTTTGAGAAAAAAAGAAGTCATGGTTCTCTATGGTTCTCTCACTCTTTTTTCAAAACCACTTAGTGTGCTCTGCACACCGTGTCACTTTTCCTATTACTGATCCTCTTCTTGCTCCAGTCATGAGCTGGAGCAGTCATGCTCCAGTCAATGGCTTCTACTAACATCAGCACAGCCAAGAAGAACAGCAGTAAGTCAGGGAGGAGAAAGGTACTTTGTAGGGCCTTCTTGTGCAGGCTGTGTCCTCTGAATGGGAAGGGACCAATTCTGAAAACTTTTTGATTGTCTGTGACAATCTCCCATCTCTCACTGAGAAGTGTGTTCTCCATACCTAAAGCTCACACACGGTTAATGTCAGGATGCCTAATTATTCTTGAAACAAGCAAAACTCATAGAATAGAACAGAATTATAAAATGTTAGGGTTGGAAAGGACATTAAGATCATCCAGTTCCAAACCCCCTGCTATGGACAGGGATGCCTCACCCTAGACCATATTGCCCAAGGCTCTGTCCAACCTGACCTTGAACACTGCCAGGGATGGAGCATTTACCAGTTCTTTGGGCAGCCTGTTCCAGTGCCTCACCATCCTCACAGTAAAGAACATCTTTATATTCAATCTGAACTTCCTCTTATAACATTACCCTTTATCCTATCACTCAGTCCCTGATGAAGAGATCGCCTTCTATCTCACCTTCTGTAAGAGCTCCCATGCTCTTACTTACTCACCCATCTCTACATATCTCCCCAGTTTATGCTCCCTTCATCTCAAGTTAACCATCCCACATCCTGATCCAAGAACCCAGCTTCCATTTCTAAATACTTACTATACAGGGGACAATTTGAGATTGCCTCAAGTACAAGACATTACCACAAAGGCATGCATGATGACTTCATGTGGTGAGAGATGGAAAAGATGGTGTTGTACAGTCCCAGAAAGAAGCTGGTTTGCTCATAGCCTGAGTTAGCCAAGTCTTTCCTCTGTTTCCAGCTCTCCAGTCAATGTCTCTTTCCTACTCATGGTTATTAGCAAGCTCTTACCATCTTTCCTCTCACAACCTTTCTATTCCTTCTTAAAAAAATACAATATTATCTATTGCATAAATGCATAAATGCATACTTTTTGATTAGTTCATTCTGTAAATTCTTCAGGATAGAAATCATCTCTCCTTCCATTCTAAATTAAAATCACTAATTATTTGCCACTTCAGTGCTCATGATAAGGGCACTGACAGCATCCATCTTCCCAACTTACCTGATCAAGTTGCTCATTCTGGAGAGAGATTTAGGCCTTCTGAAGCATTAAGATAAAATGCAAAAAACAACTTTAGGTATGACATTAACTGGCAAAGCATATAAATTTGGAAGTACTTTAGAGTTTTCTCCTTGCAAATGTTTTTCCCCTAAACATATTTCTTTGTATTCTCCAAGATAGTCTCTAGACTGTGGAGATCAAAGCAAGCTGGAAATCCAGCAGAGTTTTTAAGTGCATTAAAGGTAGCGTGTTTCAAAGCTACATGCCTGGACATTTAAGCACTATGGAAGAAATGAAGTAGCAGGTGGTAATACATGTAAAAATGATTGTTCTAATCTTAATACTTTCCAACTTGTTAAGGCCTAACTCTGTGACAAAAAATTGACAAAGAGCAAAAATAAAGGATGCTACATGCAGGCACAGGCACACAGGACAGCACAAAACCCAAGGCACCAGCCAGATCAGGGCTTTCGTTTTCAGACACATTTCTGATCTTGTAAGTCATTTACAGCAGTGTGGATGTGGATTTACCAGACTTATGTGGAGCATGGAAAATCTGAGCATGACGTGAATACTCCTTGTGAGATTTGAATACGAAAATGTAGTTCTCTGCTGCACAATTTTTTTTTGCTAAAGAGTATAAAATGCCATCTACTACATATTAGTGACATTTTGTAAATGTCTGCATATTGTGAATAGATATAACCAGTCTTTAATGTTTCTCACTTAGCAACTGAAACATTGTGGAAATATTTTCATGTGGTTTCAGAGACAAAATAAGAGTTTTTACGACTCCTAAAGAAATGAGAACATAATACCAAGATGTGTCCACCAGATCTAACCCCTCTCCTACCATAACTTTTGGCATATGAATTCTGATTAGCTACAGCTGCAAAGAGAGAGCTTCATAACCTTAGGTTCTGGCATGTAAACAAATAGTTGACCATTTCTATCTCCTTCGCATTTTGGCAGAGCGTCTCGGGAAATGCCTTACTCACTGCAAGTCACCATTGCATTACTGAGGTCAGTGGTGTTGAGATACTTGTACCCTGGAACCTGAGATTGCTTATATTGATTTTATTCGAGTTTGAATCAGAATTTTTTAATTTCAGATCTTCACTTTTTAATATTAGCCTGCTTCAAATGCATTGATGAGCTCATGGCAAACTCATCTTCTACTATCACCACAGATTTTAATAAAGGTAAAGTGATTTATCAGTGGTAACTAGACCTCTTGTGCGAACCATTATTAAAGGCAAGGGTAGTGAGGAGCAAATAAAGATAAACTGATCCTGTATGCTTCCCAAGAAGAATATGTCCTGTTGATTCAAGATTCTTGCACACTAAGAAAAGATGTCTTTGGCTCCTGAGCTCATTCTCCCTGTGGATTAATGATCCATAACGGACTCCTTGTTCCAAAGAGGAGTAAATCACCCCTCCCAGCTTTGGCAGGTAGGAATGCAACTGGAGAGATAAATGCTTTTGTATTTCTCTGAACTTTGCAGTTGCTCCTTGGTAAAATATTTCCCCTTCTGGAATCCATTAAGAGTTGTGAATCTCAGACAAAGACTCTTCTTCCTCCTCCCACATTTGTGTGAGAAGCTTAATCTCTTGCATCCTGAGGACATAACCATTTGTGAGCTGGAAACAGAGCATGAGCCAAACACTTCTCTTTTTGGGGGATCTCCTCTGATTTCCTTTGCTTGTGATGAATGAAACATTTCATTTCAAATTCATATGACTTACAGGGTCATAACTGAATGGAACAACAGTGGGGTGCAGAGACGGCTGAAACTGTTTAAAATGTGTCATTGCTAAATAATCAGCTTTAAACACAGGGAGGGGGAAAGCAACAGGAGGTACAACTGCATGACACTGTTTTTAAGATAAAATGCAGTGTGGAGTTTTTCCCTGACTCCATGACTTCCACTTCCTTTAAAGAAAAGGTCATGCCTTCTGTCCCAGGCAGCTACATGCCTTCCCCAGACAGGAAGTGTATCCTGTGTTCTGTTTTCTTCAGAAACTGGTAGCAGTGCAGATGAGAGCTTAACTTCCACATCACTCCTTCCACTGTGCTGTTTTTAAGCGACCTGAGTACCAGCTTTCTGGGTAAATCTCCGTCCCTTTCAAATTTGGTGATCCCAGCTCCAGAACTTTGCAGAGTCTGGCAGCTGCTGGAGGTGACCTGAAGGGAAAATACAAGCTACTCCCTTTGGAGGTCTGAATGCCTATTTCTGTCAGATATGAAATTGCAACAGTCACTGAGGAGGGAGAGGGAAAGCACATGTCCTGTAATTAAAAACTGTCTGTGATTCATTCCAGAGAAAGGGATGCATTTTTATCACTGAATAAGAAAAATAGGCTTGGAAACCAGAACATCTAGCACATGCTGTTTTCTACCTAAACGGTATCCTACACATCTCACACCTGAGAAGAGGCTGTCAAAACTTAAGGGGTCAATCCCCCCTCCAGGTCATGACCTGCTGCCTGCAGCACACAGCAAGATCTAGGACTTGTGGGTGGCTGAGGGAAGCCTGCCAGGGAGTTACTGATATATGTGGGTGTCCAGTTTTGCAGATGATTTTGTTTGCCACTATTTGGCAGATTAAGGTAACAGCTTGCTATTTGTGGGCACCCATATTCTTAAAAGGGTGCTTCTCCCCAACACTGAACATAATCCTGGAAGAGGGGAGATGTAGCAAGAAATGCAAAATCAGTCCTTTGACAGGCACAAAGCCGTGGCATGACAGCTGTGGCTGAGGGATGTATCACCTTTGCAGATTCCCAGGGAACACATGTCTGTCTTTCCCATTCCCCATCCTTGCTGGAATACTTCTGATCCATCTTCTAGCTAACGGGACTTGGTACTGATTTTTCTCATCCTTTGTTTCACTGCTATTACACAACAAAGTGATGTTGTGGCTTTTCCAGTGCTGTCTGTGTGTTTCCCTCAGCCCTCACCATTTGACTGTTAGGGAAACTGCCTCCTTTTCCCATCTGCTACAGTATCCATGACAACTGATTACCAATGTAGGTTTGATCCTGATAGTGCTAGGTATTCCTGCCTAAGCAGGACTTACGTACTTTTCCAGCTCTGCCCATGAAAGCGCTGTAGTGAGCATGGATATGATGGTTGTGTCTTGCCTGTTAGAGCCAGTAGCAGATGCCTAATGGAAAGTTAAAGCACAGGGCAACCATCTAGGGATCTGAGGCATGGGAAATTCTTGAGCCAGAGTTAGTATTTTAGTGTATAAAGAGTTGCCTTGGGGTGAAAAAGCTTTTGCAGTTACTAGAGTTTCTCATATGAAATACTTTAAACTCTTGCTCACATCCAGACTCAGTGCTTGGCAGGACTGAGCCTTACCTCCCCCTCTTCCCTCTTCTTGAATGAGCTCTTTTAATTTGTAGTTGAAAGAATTCAACCTTAAGAGCTCAGCATTACTGACCGCACAGCTCGTGTCAGAGAGCAAGGCACTCCTCTGCCTGCTCCCCCAGGTAGCCACAGTGCCTTCAGGAGCCACCCAGAAATGCATGCGGCCTTGACCTTATCCTTTTGTCACCTCTAACAGCCAACCGTGCAGCAGGAGTTGGCCCCAGCAAGGATAAAGGCTGTTGCCTGAAGCTATCCATGCAACACAGCACAGAACATGTGTGCAAACTTGCCTAGCCCCTTCTGGGAATGCAAGTGGGGTAGGGAAAGTCTCTGCCCCTCCTTCTTCCCTCCTCATTCAGCGGAGCTCCTACTTGTCAGAAAAAAATGTTCAGTGAAAGGCTTCAAGGGAGTAAAGCCAGACTGCTGTTTACGTCCCTTGTTTATAAAGCATGTGCATATCCAAGGCAACACTTCCTGCTGTCTCCTAATGGAACTCCTAAGAGCAAAGAAGCTAGGAAGATGAGACTTAAAGTTTCTGCCTGTGTGTTTAACTGTCATGGAGGTGGCAGGGCATGGGGAAAGGGCTACCATGTCTCATGAAAGTAGCTTAGCTGATTTAGAAACATAGGCATTCAGGTCTTGTGGAAGAAGGAATTAAATTTGACAGGTAAGCCCTGTAAAAGTGTGGCTGTTTTATCCACTTCTTTCAGTTTTCTATTCCATGCAGACGGAACTAAAAAACAGAAAAAGGATGTGGGCTTTACCCTTCTCTGACTTGTAACAGGCACATACTTGTGTCCAAGCCTCGCCCTGACATAAGTACAGCACAGTTACCCCTGAAATAAACTGCAGCTCACACATATCTCAGGGTGGAACTTGGCTCTTAAACAAAGTTTAATGGGAGTCTGCTCTGGCTGAACTCTACTTATGACTTCATATTTTCCAGGGCTGTGCTAGTGCTGTTGGTTTGTTCATTTTTCTTTTTTTTTTTCCTTTCCTTTTCTTTTTTTTTTTCTTTCTCTTTATACTAATAGGTGTTTCAGTGGGATAACTTGACCTTATGATACTGTTCCAAACCAGACTTCTCTGGAGGCAACAGTAAATAGTTTGGGTATGTTATGAAAGGGCTTTGAGAAATTTTCAGGATTACTCATGACTGCTTGAGAAGGCAGATGTTTGCAGCCTGTTAGGCAGCATCAAGTGGTGAATTAAACTGGGAAGATGGAAAACAGAGAGGATGAATAGAGGCTATATATGATGATCTTGGTGATGACTCCTTGGTTCTATCATGTTTCTGTATTCATAAAATAAAGTTTTTAAAAGCTTTCGCCATTTCCTCAACTGAACAGTTGAAATGTGTGGGATATCTGCCACAAACTTCAAAGGAAGCAGAAGCAGTTTAATAGAGAGCTTTTGCAAATTCCACCCAGTATGTGTACCACTTGGTATTTTACTTTGTATATTGGACTAGTGCCCTACTTTGATATGAGTATAAACGGGAAGGTGATGACTGCTGCTGGGCTGCAGAGTGGGATTGCTGCTGATTCAGCTGTGGAAGAGCAACATCCCTGAAGGCAGGGAGGGAAGAAGAGGATAATAGCTTTAAGGTCCCTATTTTGACAGCTGAGAGAGGGGCCTTTCTTCTTAGTGCATTGCAAAATATTCTTACACAGGGAATACCAAGACCAGCCTTTTCCACGGCCTTCTAGAACTGCTGTATTTCAAAGGAGTCACTTGGCTGTGAAAATCTGGAGTTTTCTGTTCTGTTCATAGCAATTTATCAAGGAAATCTCCAGCTTTATCCAGCTGTTTTTATCCTTATGCTTCTCTTCTTCTTTTCTTTCCCCCCTCTTTTTTTTTTTCTTCTGAGTGCAGGTCTATATTGTATTTCACCCACCCAAAAGAGCATTCCTGCCTTTGCTCTTTCTATTCTTTCTATCTGCACATAGCAAATCCCTCCCTGTTAACAGATTAACAGTCAGTCAGACTACATGGTGATGTAGATTACTTGCTTTACCAATAAGTAAATACTCCCCACCTCATTCCTTTTGGTGGACTGGTTTTCTGCTGGATCAGCTTGAGAAGAAAAGGGTTAGGAACAAGAATGCGTTTTTCTGCTGGAATGTGCCAGCCAGCTCAAATCACAGCAATTTACTCAGTTTTCCGGCATGATATTTCGTACATTTCGGAAAGGACCAGTCCAAAGGCTTTACAGTAAGTGAAAAATATGTTGATCAGAGAAATGCCATAGCAAACATTTGTTGCTATTGAAAAGTACTAGGCCATATTTCTTTGCTTAATGACACGCATTAATCCTCCATTGAAATTGCCAGGGCTGTCCAAGCTGAATCAGGCTTTAAAGGTTTAAAATATAGTCCAGACTATAAAAATGTAGCATTCTGACAAAAAAAAGCTGAAAAAAATCTCAACAGTGTCCATTTGTTTTTTCCTTTACTACTAAGGACACCATCTACAAGCTTTGAAATGGTCCCAAAATTATGGCATTTTTAAAATTGGTGACCAAAATATTAATATTATCCAAGTACCCACTGCTACTTCTGTTTTCAGTCCAGTTTCCTAATGAAATTAGTCTTATGTGTTCCTGCTGTCTGCTTAATCATCTGTTCATCCTTCACTTCCCATCAAGAACTTTTGGATCCACTGATCAGTTTCAACCAGATTTGAAAGAGAGTCAGAAGCCTGAGAAATTATTATCATTCTCCAAGTTGTATGAAAGTCATCGTGTCTACAGAGAGACATTCAAGTGAGCAGTATCACAAAAACAACTGCTTATTAGGAGAAGAAACTAAACAGTAATGGCTGGGGTTTATTTTTCCTAATTATAACTCCAGAAAGCTAGGCTTCTAATCTAAGATGGTATTCTAGGTTTGCTTCTTGATTGATGGGAAGAGAAATTCCCATCCCATCCACCAGGATTCATAACATCTCTGTTCAAGCTGAATGGATCTTATTGAAGGAGGCATGCCAGAACAGAAC
>JANHGB010032204.1:0-10397 GCA_026283785.1 Coracopsis vasa | reverse complement strand
AGTTTCAGTAGACATGAGCTGTACTGTCCTCAGATAATCTCTGAGGCCTGAGAGAGCAGGAATTGATGTATACAAATACAGCACATTTGAAAAATATTAACTGGAGCTGGGAATAAACTATTCTCTAATGGAGGCCTCGGACCTGATTAACGAAGAGAAAAGCTGAAGCAGATACTTTCCAAGGGAAATGTGTACAACAAAACTATTCCAGGCTTTTATGACTTGATCTTTAAAGCTGGCCAAGAAAAGATTTAATTTCGTTTACTTAAACAGATTACAGGACGAAAATGTCTCACTACTCTACCTGCTTGTCAGACAGATTCCAGAACACAGGATTAGCTAACAGTTTGGTCTCACAGAGTGTCTACACATATGACCTCACAGCTGAAAGAGGAACTTGGTCAGTTTGCAAAATGAGGAGAAACACACGTTGGCCCAAGGCCTCTGTTTCTGTCAGCCTCTATGGGTAAAGCAGCATAGTGGGTCAGGACATTAAGGAAAAGGCTCTAAGCATTGGTTTCTCTTTCTCACTATGTAACATTAAACCAAAAAAATAAATACCCTTTCTGTTTCTACTTGGTCATGTAGGAGCAAACAAACACAGTGTCTATAAAAAGCACAATAGAACTGCATGTACTAGTAGCATCAGTATTACAAATGTGTTAGTAACTAAATCCTGACTAGGGGCTGAACCCCTGAGATAGCACAAACCCTGGCACAGAGCCTTCCAGACAGACTGTCTGTCTGGGGAGGAAGTTGGAGTTAGTGGCTGCAACCTTCCTGCAACCAGAGCTACCAAATGAAGCCAGCGCTGCTCAGAAACCGGATGGTGCTAGCTGAAGAGAGCTGTGCTGCCAGGGTGCAATGATTCAGCACCATCCACCAGCCACTTCTGCCAGACCTCTTCTGGAGGGCTGCCCAAGACTTAGAGCTGCCTCGCATTCACCCACCCTCCTTTCCAGTCTGCATGGCAGGGTACTGGAAACTTGTTAACTGCAAGGCTTGCCCAGGGTAAGGTGTGCACTGAAGATGTGCCTTAATGCTGCTTGCCTTCCTTTCGGATGAAGTCCTTCCTGCAGCTCTCCATAGCCATGCAGAACAGTTTTTGAACCTCTCACCTTCAGCTCTTCTGCTTCTACATGTTTAGAGGCAACCCACTCCCACCAGCCACATCTAAAAGCATGGAGGGGATCTTAAAGACTAATATAATTATTTCTGGTTTAAAGCAAAGTTAAAGCATCTTTTTGTTGTAAATGTTGTCTGTTCCTAAAGGCTTATAGTGGACAGTGCTTTGGTCATTGTGTCTTTTTGGCTGTGTTACTCTTATTTTGACTTCTGCAACCAAAATCTGGACTTCATGCCAAGGGCTTGCTGATTATATTAAATTTCAGTTTTGCAATTTTGAAGAGTTTTCTAAGAATCTCTTCTAGATGAAGAGATCACCACAACATTAAAACATCACTCAAATTTCCAGCTGAGATTCTCATTGATGAATAGCACAAGCAAGCCCAGATGCCTCACAGTGGTGAATTACAGCCAGTGCTCTTTGGTAAGGTACCACAACGTGGCAAAAGTTGTTCATATCCAGAACAAAATATTATATAGATCTTGAAAGACCCAGAAAAGAGACAGACAAAGGGAAAGGGATGGGTTCTTAGCTGGTGTACATTATGTTTGTTACATTTCATCTTCCACTACAGACCTTACAGTTGCTACAAGGTGCTGGGAGATGTTCTGTAGGCTCTGGTGCATGAGGTGAACTTGCCTTTGTCAGTTCATTGCAGGGGTGGAATTTAGCAGAGCAGCTAATCCCTTCAGTTCTACACTCCACAGAGGTGAATTCCTATGCTTTTTTTGCTAAGCAGGAAGTTATACTGATGTTTGATCTGATGGCTTGCAATGTCACTGCTACCTCTGCTCACTCTGATCTTTACAGGCCTGAACCATAAATACAATAAGAATCCAAAAGAAATACAGAATCTGTGTGGTGGAAGGCCAGTTTCTGATACTCCAATTACTTCCCTCTGTTACAGGTTCCAGGATAGACAGTGATAATATTTGTGAAATACAAAATTGCCCAACAGAGCTTCCCCTGCCAAGGCATTATTAAACAGAAGATGCTGATCCTTGGTGCTTAAACATGTATTTATAAACTTTTTGCTCTAGGATGCTGATTGAAAAAGCTCAGCCACAAGAACAACTTACGTTATCATGGGCAGTTGTACAACCACCTGGGCAAATAAGTTACAGGAGCTTGTTTTCTGCAGAGCACCACCAGATTTGGTCTTTTCTTTCAGTAGATGGGACCAAAGTTTACACAAAAGTGTCAGCAGCTTTAAATGTAGCCAGATGAGAAACGCAAAAAGGCCAGCTTCAGGAAGTCATATTTGAAGACTTCTGTAATATTCAGACTCTTTTCACCAGGTTTTTGCAGCTAAGTGTGATAATATAAATCCAAAGGGTGAAATTCCACACTAGAGTGAGTAGTCCAAAACCACACTATCATAGTGTTCCAAATAAGTCAAAGGGCTAGAGCTTAAACGGTCCACAAGTGTTGCCTGGGCTTCAGTCAGGTTCTTCACAGGCCAAAATGTCATTCCCCATTGAAAACAGAACACACACATACATAAGTACATTTCTGAAATTGCTCCATTTATCATATCAGTTCCATGTCTTCCCATTGCAGAGCCTACTGGGGTTTATATCAATCATCCTTGGTTTCAGAATGTTCAGGATCATGCAGATCTCTGCGCTAAGTTACAAAGATGCCTTTGAGATGGCACTAGATGTGCATCAAGTGTAAATAATGAGCACTTTGCAGAATTAAATCAGCATTATTATCACTTAATACGTTGTCCATAGTCCAAAACATGTCTTCATATTACTAACAGAATAATACTACAAGCCTAGCAGAAGTCTGTTGGTGTCTATAAGCTGCAACTTTCGATGTTTTAATGCCAATCTCCCGAGTTTACTCTGAATTGCTTTCCATTTCTCATACTGTATCACCAGGCACAACCATTGGCTCCCTTTACTCTAGCCTCCATATCATTCAGCTGCAACTCATTTTGACTCCTCTGCTGACTCAACCACATACCACAAGTGAACTGGAAGCAAAGGTCAGATTTCAAGGCATGCCACATACACACATCTTGAGTTGGATGTGTACAGCAAGTCCAGAAACATGCATGTTCTTTATTCATCCTATATTACTAGTCAGAAGGAAGAGAATGTGTCTCCTCCATATGTTAGTGCAGACTTTGGCTGAAAGACAATTTTATTTCTCCTTTTGATTTAGTTAGCAATGACAAGGGTACTGAGCTCAAGAGAATCTCTTTGCGTAGAGTAACTAAACACTGATAGAAATGTGACTAATTTGGTATTGATTTCACAACTGGCATAGTAAAAGATATTGGGGAGTTAATGTTTCATTGCCTAAAATCCCACTAATAAATACAGCTATAATTATCAATTGCATGCTGGGATGCCTAGCAGTAGTGATGAAGGAGATGCAATATGCATTTAGTGCTGTTTGGTTTACAAAGCAGTACTTTAGGTGGGAACATTACTCCCGTTATAAGTTCCTTGGGAGCCAGTGGTTCAATTTGATTTCACAGACAAGTAACATGAGATCCTAGAAACATCTCGTTTACTGGGTATTGCAGACACTGCTTACTGTTGCTTTCTAAGAACATGGTCTTCTGTAACACACCTTTCTTTAGGGTACAATTTGCTTTCTGGCTTGCTTGGGAGTAGACTGTTACTCTAATCAAAATGCAAGCATACATTACATTGTTCAGGAGGCCGTCAAAGACTTTCCATATTCTTTGACAGTTCTTTAAGGTATGATCTGCAATCTTTCCCCCTCCCTGATTTATACTTCAGAACAATTGGAATATTTATTAGCAAACAGGTGTTGTTTAATCACCACAGTAACTATGACAAGCATATTGAAGTTGTAAATGACTAGTCTGTGCACAGAAGCTAGGAATTAAGGACAGCCAGGTTTTCTTCCTGCAGGGCAACTAGATTTTGCTGAGTGTTTACATGTCTGAGCTTTCATTCACATCTACAGCTTTTACCTCTTGAGAAAGGGGAAAAGAAGGAACAAGCACAATTCACAGGGATCTTCTTGGGAAAGCAGGAAGAGGAGACATTGGATATCCAAATGTGCTATTTTGCACTTCTGAAAAATGTGGAAAGACCAACTGGAATAGTCTCCTGGAATGTGTTTTGGGAAGAAAAGTGATCTTTCCAAAATTCAAAACCCAGCCGTAAGCAGAAATCAGAGGTCCATGCCCTCTTCAAGGCTCTTACTCCAATTCCAAGAGGTCCTTTCAGTTTTCTTTAATGGTCTGTCACTGCATTGTCACTGCTGCTGGTTTTGTGTCACTGTGTCCGGAAAAGCCTGTCGAGCTCTTCAATATAGCATCTGCTGCTGAACACAGGAGTAGTCACTGGCCTTCTACATCCTTTGGCAAGGGAGAACTATTCAGCATGCAGCACCGCAGATGGTTGCGGTAACAGAGAGCCTGGCATCTGGCAGCACGGTCGTAGGATCAAGAGGTCAGTAATCTCCTTATATGAAACCTACTAATATGGAAAACACTTCAGGTAACTACAGCCTAAAACTTTCACATTTATAGGAAAGAAAAAGGTAAAATAACTTTTGTTTAGGTTCAGGGAAGATTCCATGCTCAGATGTGTAGATTATTTTCTCTAGGCTTCCTCTTCATTCTCCCTTGTTCCTGTGAAGTCCCCTCCATGACATGGACAATTAGGAATTTCTCATACCACCCAGCAGAAAAGCAGGAAAAAATAATAATAAAAAAAAGCGGAAAAGTAGGAGAAAAATTTTAGAATTACTTCAATAACAGGTTTATTAACCAGCACCTCAGCTATCCTCTGTGCTGTACCAGCATAAATGCTGGGTGGTAAGAAGGTTATTAGGCATTTCAGTACATTCCATCTACACTGCAGTCATCACAGATCATCATACTCCTGTGATTTCCATCACAGACATCACTCAATGCTTGAAGTGAAAAGAAAGCAGCAACATAACCAGGCCACACTGATATTAAAAGAACTTCAGAATGCAGCAGACTGGCTAAGAAAAGTTTTCTCCTCTGTTCTTGTTCCCTGTGCTTAGTCTCATCATCAAAGTAGAAATGTGCAGCCAAAAGCATTCATATAGGAGGAGACTGGTAGAAGAGAGGAGGCTAGTAGAAAAACAATGCAAACAAATACAATTCACTTTTGATGGTGGAGGTGGCACATGACATACTCAGGAGAGGGAAAAATGAAGAGCCTATTGTGTCTGCTTTTTAGCATCTAACCCTCCTCAGGCATTTACTGTCAAAGAGTCCTTTGACTCCCTATGGTCTTACAAGTCCTGTGCAGGTTGTTTGGCTAATAAATGCTGTCTCGGACAAACAGTAGCTCTCACCTTTTTCACCCTGAAGTCCTTTCTGCTACCCTGTTCATAACTCCTTAATAACATACCAGGAGAACTGGAGTCATCATTCTTACCATCCCAAGACTACTACTGGTGTCAAGTAAGACTTATTTCATGGCAATAACTTTGCTATTCTATTATCCCTCTTTTGCTAGTTCATTGACTAGACTCCATTGTGACATTGTGTTCTTTCAAATTAACCCAGCTGGAAGCATTTTAATCAGAGAATAAGCACATTCTTCATTATATTTCCAGATTGCAAAGAGTAAGAGGATGGTGTATTGCACAACGGACTCTGGTCAAAGGGAAAAGCAAGCTGCCAAATCAAGGTGACAGAGAAGTCAAAGAGTAGTTTTGGTTAACCCAGCTCTGCTTTTTGTCCTGTTCTGCTGCCAGTGTAGTACTTGCTTGTGAGCTAGCCCTGTTCTTCTCACTAGGAGCTGATGCTAGCCCTGCTCACTGAGAAGTGGTAAAAGGAGATTATTTCTCAAAGGTGCATTGTAAAGATTAACTCTGTTTTGGAGATGTCAGTGCATTACCTGAGGTCTTCTCTTGCATTATTTAAGCAATAAGGTTTAAGGGATTTTATGCTGGTTGGAGAAACTGGAAAAAAAATCTTTTCTCTTTTTTTTTTTTTTTTAATTACTTGCTAATTGTGAGAGGTTTTGACCCAGCCAGAAGGCTTTGTTCAAACATTAACTGTTGCATGTGGGGCTGCATATGTAGGCATTAATAGTTTACACCAGCAGAACCCAATTCTACTAGGAAGGTGACCTAGAAGATTACAGCTCTGAAATGCAAAGCCTTAACCAAGGTCACTTCTGCAAACATAATCCTTGATTTAAGAACTGGCAGAAAATGTTCCTTCCCCTTTATAGGTAGTGACTGTTATTACACATTGTATTGTTTAACATCTTCTAAAAAACTGAAATCAAACTGCCTCTGAATTTTGTAACTTTACTGCCTTAGAATTACATACAGTGTGCTGATATTGGGTAACACTGTAGTCCACCTTCCCTAATTTTTTTAAGTAAATCAGAAATATATAAGAAAGCTTAAAATTTTTTTTTTGAGATATGTGCCAACATAGCAAAGAAATTATCTAGCTTTTCAGGAAGTTAGGTTTGCATGGCAGTCTTTCAGACTTCTTTCATCACTGTTAGTAACTTACTATATTCCTGCTACTGCTATTTTTCTGTTTTCTCCACTCCCAAAACCAAAACATTATGTCAGAACCACTGTAAGAAGCCCCTATTCCTAACTCCCTTTGAGGCAGAAGGCAAAGACCTGCTCACCAAAACATGCTGGAACTGGTCAGATTTAATTAGTGAAACTTCCTCCTGGAGGGACAACATTTCCATGGTGAAGGGCCTCCATTTTAATTTAGTGGGACTACAGCGCATTTCCTGGGGCTTCCTTTCCTTAAGGGAGGATCAATACAGAAGAGCCAACTTAGTTTAAAAACAAAAAAAACCATATACAAAATCCAGTACTTAACCAGAGTAGCTCACAGAGCAGAAATACCCAAAACTCTTACTTCATGATTCTGCTCTGGTCCAGAGATAGAGTCACCATCAGGTCACTGTAATTTCTACTGGAGGCTTAGGTGTCTTCTGCAGCATCTAACACCAGATACCCAGGGGCATGTTGTCAGAAGAGCAACAATTAAGAAATCAGTGTCTTGGGAAACACAGTGATAACTTGCTAGCTGATATTGTTGGATGCGTACAATATAAGCCTTGTCTAACCAATAGGAGCCATTCAAAACTGCTTTGTTAAAGGAAAGATTCATCAATCCCTATGAATTTCTTTCTTCACACCTTCAAAATCTCTGTCACTAGCAGTGGTTCTGGAGCTCTGTTGGAAGCAAAGTCACAGGCTGTCCCTTCTACCTGTAGCCTTAAGGCATTGTCAAACATTTTATCTCCAGGAGGAAGGAGTCCAGGTGTTGAGTAGCTCTAACCCAGCACCTGCAACACAAAAAGGGTCACATCAAAGCATCACTGCTTCCTAGAGGAAGGAAAAAAAGAAGGCACACAGCATGGTCCTGTTTCCCCATCAAGACAATTATTTGCCACCCTAAAGAATTCACTCTCACTGCCTAATGCAAAACTACATACCCACTTCTTACAGAAGATAGGGCCACACTATAAGAATTGTAACTAGCTCACTCCACAAAGTCATCTTCTGTTTTACTGTGGTGGACTGACGCAACTGATTTGACCTGGGAGGCATCCTTCTTACTCTGAGGGAAAGGGAGAGCATTTGTGTAAATCATGGTGTTTTTTCTTTAACCCAGTCTTGACTTAGAAGTCATTAAAAGTCACCTTGATTTGAAGCAGGAATTTTCCAATGTTTTTGATTTCCTCCCTCAAAAGCCTGCTCTGTCCCTTCAGGCTTACATACAGCCTCAGAAGGTCTTCTGTTTCCAGCAGGGTTCATATTGACAGAGCACATGAAAAGCAGCCTTGATGGTGGGTGGCTTTCGGCTGTGAAGTGTGACACCAACCTCCGCCTTCCTCTGGCCGTCACACCTGCTCCATATAATTCACATCATGCTCCTAAAACGAGTTCAGAAAATCCTTTGATACAAGTTCATCAAGGTCTTACTGAGCCAAAGGGATACATAACATTTACTCACAATGAACCTGCCAAGAGGCCAGTGTGCTTAGCACAATGGGCTGCAGTTTTGCACCAGTGGAGTTCAGCTGAGAACCAAACAGGTGTAACGAATCTGGCACTGTGTGCCCACCACATCAAACACAGACACCTCCTGAATAATAAACAGGTCATGGGAACTTTAGAAAGCATTCTGTGCCTTAATGAATGCAATTGATAGACATCTACAGCATGCTATTGCATTCTGGCCAAAAAGAAACCCCAAACCATCAACAACAGAAGAAAGAAGAAAAAAAACACCCCAACAAACACACACAAAAACAACCCTTCCAAAGAAACACCACAAGCTCCCTTCCCCCACAAAAAACCCCCACCAAAACCCAAAACTAAAAACAAAACCAAAAAAAACAATGCAAAAAGAAGAGAGCCAGGCTCTGGGCTGATCCTTCTTCCATTAAAGTCAACAGGAGATTTGCTGTGTGCATCAAAGCAGTTTGGTTCCTGATAACACAGGGTGGGTTCCTTCCCCTAACAACAGCTGCTCAAAACACTGGTAAGAGGCAGCAGGACAGTTTGGGTAGGGAGGGAAAAGAAGACAGGCCAGAATGAGAAGAAAGAAATAAGGTACTATAACTTCCCAGGTGTCATTTCAGGTGCATCATCCTAACATCAGTTTACAGCTAATACCAACAGTGTGACAGTGTCTGACCCATATCTTCTGTGAACATAGGATAAGCCAAGCGCATAGTGTCTGAAGTGTCAGGCTGAATCTGCTAGTGATAATTTGGAAAAGGATGACTTTTTTTTCCTGATTACTATCTGGTGTAACACAGTAGCTTCCTGTAGGTTCTCCAGAGAAGATGACTCAATGTCCTGTGAGTAATAAATTAGAAATCATAACCATGACTGTCCTCTTAGATTTGCAATATAGACTGCCTCTAGACTCGTTGCCCTTCCTAAAAGATGCTTTCCTTATGCACTTGGCAGATGTTGCTTACAGCACGAGCACACCTAGTATACAATCAAGAACTATCCCAAATTGTTTATCTCTAAAAAGGCTCAAACTAAACGAAGCATCTCTTAACTTTGGACTTCCTAGCTTTCAAGCTTCCACCATGTCTTTAATGAATAAAGTGTGATTTCGTAGGAGATGGAAGAGTGACCCCCACCCTATTTCTTAAATGCTGGTTTTCTCACATGCTCTATCTCTGTCCAATGCTTTTGTTCAGTGAATTTAAGCACTTCTTACAATTCTTAGTCCCACTTGCCTTCTTATTTTCCCCATCAACTTCCAACCTCAGATTTCAAGGCGGTCACCATATTTTCCCCTCATGTAAACAGAATTATCTTTCTCCTCTGTAGCAGCAATGTCTCAGCCCACCAGGCTGGCGTTTTCCTAAATAAATTAACCTATTTCTAAAACCAAGCCTGAGGCATGTGGTCCCCTACCACAGAGAACATTTGGCCCAAAAGCAGAACTGGTGAAAGTTATCATAATTTCTCAACAGGCTTGGCCAAAGACAGACAGCAGAATGCAGAATAAGGGTTTGGAGTAGCCTTCGCAGTAACTGGTGCCGTGTATTAACCCTGTCTATAATTACACGAGTCAATAAGAAACAAGCTAGTTGTGCCCAGGCAGTTTTCCGCTGACGTAAGGGAACACGCACACAGCTGGCTGAAATGAGCCCGCTCTCTCTGACGACCATTCATTCAGTAACGGATTTGCTGCACCTAGAGCAGAGCTTTATTTCAACAGTTACTTTTAAAAAGCAGCAACCGGTTGTCCACACCCCAGTGATCTGCGTAATCGAGTTCATGACATAATGTCACAGTGTTTACCAAGAAAGTGGCAGATGGTGGTTATTGTGGGGAGGGCACATACGTGTATCGTGATGATGCGTCAGGGTGTTCGTGTTGAAAACGCTTCTTTAATTTAGTAGAGGATATTAAAGTTTGTTTAAAAAACATATACTCCGTGAGAAGAGTGGCAGATGGAGTTAACCAGCCCACCTGCTGTTTTGCTTAAAAACACTGTCTAATAAGAGGTTGTGTGTTTTAAAAGATGTGTTCATGCTGTAATTTGTAATCCTTTCCTGGGGAGCGGACATAAACACTCTGAGGAAGGTGGCATGGCTCTGAGGGCACTTCTCCAAGGCAGAAGGGCTAGACTTGGAAAGAGGAAAGGTTGGCTCTTTAGAAAAACAGCTGCTGAATCTTGAAGAGAGAGAGAAATAAGGGCAGCCACATCGTGCAGTTTATGCTCAGCTCCATCAAAACAACAGATATGGAGGAGGCAGGTCTCAGTTGCAAGGTGCCCATGAAA
>JANHGB010032203.1:0-16375 GCA_026283785.1 Coracopsis vasa | reverse complement strand
AGCAAGAGACAGCTGCAGTGCAAAGCCAGCTGTCTACACCTTGAGAGATGACTGTGTAGGCTTATTACTGATGAACAAATTGGCCTGGTTCAGTATTTTCGGTTAGGGCTTGGGTTTGTTTTTTTCTCTCAATTAGAACAAGTTATAAATTCTGCAACTGGGCTTTAGTGTCGTCGGTATTTTGGGCACAAAAACCCTAATGTTTGCTTTGGAAGGGAAGGCATTGTTGGAGCCCAGATCAGTTGTGTGAGCTGCTGTTCCTTTTTTAAAATACCTAAAGTTTAAGATTTAAGCTGGTCATCTGTCCTGATTTAAGCTGAGCCCGGGACATCATCCAATAAGAAGAAAATTAAGTAAGCACCAAAAATTAATGTGGAGTCCTAGTTTTTAGAGTGGCGAAGGAATTCCAGTGTAAGCAAAAGAGGCACACAGATTTTCTGCTGCTTATCTTTGCTGTCTCAGCATGGCTCCCTGGCCCCTATAGTCCATACTTATCCATACGTTAATTTCTCCTACACTTGGTACTTGCAAAGCTTGTGCCTCTGTTGAGAAAACTGGGTTCCGTTCCATGGGTGGATTTCTGCTATGCAGAGATCTTCAGCTGTGGCATTCTCCCTGCACGTAACCTGTGCCCTTGCTGAAATGCTATTGTAAACCACCATTTTAGGGTGCTATCAAAAGTCCCCCATGTTTTCAGGCATCAAATAGAGGTCAAATTGTTAAACCGAGTGTTGCATGTGGCAAGGACATGGACTACTGTGCACTGGCTGGACTGTGGCCTGAGGTTTGGTTCCTTGATCAGTGGTCATGCAGTCTTTGTTTCTTAAAAGAATCTAATAAGGCAGCAACTTCGAGAGAGAAAATAACTCAAGGAAACTCACTGTCTCTCTAGCTCTTCAGCTCTGCTTTAATTTCACATGCAAGATGTTTTTATTAATGTTGACAGACTTCAGATGGACTTGAGGGAAAACCATTTTCCAGCAACAACTTTCAGTTGACTTTTTATCAAAGACAGATAATTTTAGCATCAAAAAAAGAGGAGACGGCTCAGGTTTTGACAGTCTGGCGCTAATTTCTCTCAGTAGATAATGATCCTGTGGTAACAGATGAAAAGACACTTATTTTGAATTCTGTCCCTAAAAGGCTTAATCTGGGATTACTGTCTCCAGCGTAGCATAACTGAGCAGTGCTACACACATACAATTCTTTCACTTGATCATTATCCCTACAAGGTCATATTGGGCTTAAGTTTACACAAAATGCTATAGGAAAATTTCATAGCTGTAGTGTGAGGAAGTGTTCTAGGGTTTTTGTGGTTTATGTGAGGCTGTGAATTAAATCTAATTGGCTGACGAGGCACCTAGATAAGAATTAATTTGTTGGAGGACAAGATACCTGGGAGACAGGGCAAAGATTACATCTGTGCTTCTTTCTGCAGAAGCTGTTTGTGTTAATTCACACCTTGACTTGTGTTAGATCAATGGCTTCTGTTAAAAGGCAGAACCATTTTTCTTTATCCGGTTAGACTGGGCTGGTTTTTAAAGATTTTGCTTCTGTGATTAATGTCTTTGCTTCCCGAATGCTCTAGATAGGATGGTAGCTGAAGGCAAGCTAGGAACAGAGAGTGTTTATCATTTCCAGAGTGTATAAATGCTAATGCTTAGTGCTGATGCTGAAACGGATATACTGGTTCCCACACAGTTCAAAGTACTACCCTTGCTGTGCTGAACATGCCACGAGTCTGCTTCTTTCAAGTTACCTGCTCCCCATGACATACTTTTTGGGTTGTAATAAGGCAAAGAGGCTCAACCAGAGCGAAAGTGTTTGCTGACACTCACCGTGGAAGAGGTTCTGGATTTTAAACTCAGCATTTAAAATAGTTGTTACCCTTTGATAGAGGGATGGTTGGGAGGGGGTTTTGAGTGTGCTGTCTGCCATAGCCACTCAAATTTGTTTGTACTTGTGACCTCCAGCAGTGGCTCTTCTAGATTCAGACAAAACATGCCATGTTTTACAGTGTCATTAATAGACCAAGCTTTTTTCTCAGGAAACTGTAAGAAAGATGAGGTGTACTAAAGATCTTGTAAATATAGCAAAATCCCCAGAAAAAGGCTCAGACGCTAGCACAGGAACTTAAAGCACAGGGGATGGGCTCTGGACCGCAAGTCCAAAATCTGCTCACCCAGTAATTCACAGGCATGGGTTAATCTCTACAACTGAACTAGCTCCTGAATGCTAATGCAAAGCATGCATCTGTTTTCCTTGAACCATCTTGGCATTAGGAGAATCACGATCTAACTTCTCATGGGTGGCCAAAAATTCCGGCACTGGGAACAAGCCATAAGTAAATCACTAACAGCATCATTTAATATGGAGGATGTAAAATCAGGTCCATAATAAACAACAGCCTACCTCAGAATCAATGTTACCGTTTGCTTCCAACACTCAACTCTCTCTCACTTTTCTTCCCTGAAGGTAAAGAAGTTTGTGTCAAACTTCAGAACCCACCTACAGTTAAAACTGAGGCATAACTTACATAAAATACCCCACCTGAGCTAATTCATCTGGTGTGCTGGCTGCCAGACAAGAAGCTACACAGGAAACAACTACTCCGCTTTCAGACTGCAGTTCAGCATTGGGGAACAGCAGTGTGAACCGGTGTTTACTAAACTGATCTAGTGTGATTGCCCTGTGAGAGTGTACTTCAAAGAATCATCTAGGGAAGCTGGCAAGCCAGGCTCTTTGAGCTGGTCCCAGTGAAATCAGCAGGACCTGGCTCCACTTGCAGTAGAGTTGAATTTGGCTCTCTATTTTGAAGTCTAGAATAAGTTTATGTGCTTAAAAGCAAGGATGCACTTCCTCTGAACAGCCACAAGTTAAATCAGTGCTTCCAAACCTTCTAAGCAGTTGTTCTTTTCACATCCAGCCCAATGATCAAATCCCTGTAAAAATCACTATGAAATGATAGTTCTGTAAACCAAAGGGAGCCTCCTTACCAGTGCCTTGGGCATCAGAACATTCATGATAAACAGCTGTAGGCAGCTCAGCAGTTTCATATATGAACCTATTTTGTTTTTTCACAGTAATACTTTCAAAACTGATCCTTAATCTTCCTTATGCACAGTATATGGCATAACTTAAGTTGCTTGTCTATTTGGTGCTAACAGATAGAGAAATGCCAGTGATGTACCACAGCACGGACTCCTGTTTGTTAGCAAGTCCTTCAAGTCCCCAGGAATATGTTGGGGATTCAGGCAGGGAGGGGCAAGGATGGAAAAACCAGTGTGAACACACATCCTGTATACTGCATCTGTTCTGAAACCGAAGCAGTTCTGGATTTACAGGTTCTATTTGTCTTCTGCCATGTTCCTGGGGGGATGAAGGTGTGAACTTACTGAACATAGTTTTTTGCCAGACTACACAGCATCCCCTGCTCTCCTTGCTGAAATTAAAAACATCATTTCATTCCTTCAGTTATTTTTCTGAAGACTAATAAAGGTTCCCTCACAAAGCAGTAATTCCTTGTTTGTGGATCTGCAACACTTTCCCGTACTCTTGAGGCTGTACCCTTGTCTCTATAACCCTCCTTTCCGTGACTTGGGTGAAAGTATGAGCAGGCAATGCTCTGATGGACCTGTGTTTCCCTCACACCAGTGTTTCAGCCAGCAACTGCACGCTGTAAACAACAACATACGAACTTCCCGTGTGTCTCTCCATGTCTGTGTTAGAGTCCCTTGGCCTATGTTGTGTAATGGGTTTTTGCCTGCTGCTAATGAATTATGAACCATGCTATCATCTTTATAATGCCCATAAGTAACCACTTCTACAGTATAGTATCAATATGTACATAAATCCACAGGCAGAGACTGTTCAAATATAAAGCTGCAGTCCTCGAAGGGCTGCACAGGTTTGGGGATTGACATGCCTACTCCCCTGAGGAATGCCTTTGAACACTCAAATACTTATTTTCATGCCAGGTGATACTATTAACTTGAAATGTTTCTACAGTGCAGGAAAAATCCCCTGTAGATGTTTCTGTCTTTGAAGTGTTAACAGCTATTAGTTCTCCTTTACTCTTTTTAACCAATTGTACTGTAAATACTGTATGTATTTTTCATCAAACATTTCAATCCATATAAAAATGTTCCGTTGAGAAGAAAAAGCACTGTCCTTTTCCCTCTCCCAAAACATAACAGGATCAGAAAAAAAGAAAATAGCTATTTCTACCCTATTCTTGCCCTTGTATTCCTCCCTTTCCCCCCTTCCCTTTCCATCCTGAATGCAGAAGATACCTAAGTGTAAATACTGTATCATTTGCTGGGAAACCAGCTGCTGTTACATCAGGAATCAGACTTCTGCACAGTCGTGATGCACGTGGCAGATGTGAATATATGCAAAGGGTTGTCTAAGCATGGACAACCAGGCAGCTATGTGGTACACTAACTTCACAACAGAAGATTGATTAGATCCATATTGAAGCTTTTCCACCTTTATCTACTAGACTGTAGCTGTAGTGATGTTTTTCCCCTAAGCCCAGTGTTTCAAACTCTTATCTATCTACAGTTATCACTGTCATTCCAAATAACCAATAAAAGCAAATAATTTCATGATAAAGTAGCATTTTACAACATCAGGTCCAAGAAGGGCCTGCATTCATACTGCCTCGTGTTGATTGATAACACAATGAAAGGGCAGGAGCTCCTTGCACAAATTAATTGGATTAATTAATTTACAATTAACTTGTTTAAGACAAAAAAATGTAGACAACATAAAAGCCAAGCTGCTGCTTAAAATTAAAAACAAGGGAAAGTTCAGATATTACCAAACAGCAACTTAATTAGATGAGGTGTGCAAGTGAGACTTCCAAGATCTGTAGTGCTGAGAGGCTACATACAGCAACTACACTTCAGAAGTTTTAAAAGCTGCTTACACTGAGTAATCAAATGTAAGAGAAATGTTTCCTTATGTTTATTGCATACAATACATTGTATCATGAGACTTGGCACATAGAATCATAGAATGGTTTGGGTTAGAAGGGACCTTAGAGATCATCCAGTTCCAACCCCCCTGCCATGGGCACCTTCCACTAGACCAGGTTGCTCCAAGACCCATCCAACGTGGCCTTGAACACTGCCAGGGATGGGGCAGCACAGCTTCTCTGAGCAACTGATTCCAGCGCCTCACCACCCTCACAGGGAAGAACATCTTCCTAGTGTCTACCCTAATTCTCCCCTCTTTCAAAGCCATTCCCCCTTGTCCTACCACTACATGCCCTTGTCAAAAGTCCTTCCCCAGATTTCCTGTAGGCCCCCTTTAGGTCCCAGAAGACTCACCTGCCATGTCAATAGCAAAGGGCCTGTCAGCTCTCCAGCCCGTGTACCAGCCGACCACTTTGCCGTTCTCCACGACCGGGCGCTCGTACCTTCGTCCTCCTACCAATCCCACGGGCCACACCGACACTTTGCGGGTTGTCCGCATCTGCAAGAGGCAGCACAGAGTCACTGCGGGCACTGTTTCCTAGCAGGCCTTTTCTGCCAGTGTGGGTGGAAAGCCTATACATTAATCATCAAAACTAGGTATTTAAAAGCAAATCTAGCTTACAGATTTCAGCCCAAGAGAGTAAGTACTTGAAAGCGGTATGTGCCCACTCATTTTCTCTGAAACCTCCAGCTCTCTAGCCCACAGGCACCTGAATTCTACTGAAATTACCCTATTCTTATTATTTTTACACCAACAATTTTAAAAGCCATGAAAATAAACCAGTATTTTTTTCTTGTTTGTTTGGATTTTCAGAGGTGTAGTACATCTTTTTATCTGCAAGACTACAGCATTCTGGCAGTAGGCATATTTCTATAGATTGCCGAGGTGCTGTACAAGCCCATCCAGACAGAATAATATAATAATGATTAACAAATGCACACTTCATTAGGACACATACAATTACTTTGAGACTGGTAAAAAAACCCACCAAGTACAGGAAACAGTGACACACACAGCTCTTCCCCAACCTGCAATGTACCAGATTTGTACAAGAGATGCTGCTCAGATCTCTTAAGGGCACACAAAAAAAGATGTGGTTTGGGCTAGGTCTTTTTAACTTCCCCATTTTCTCTTGAAAAACTCTGCTAAGTTTCCAAGCAGGACAGCAAGCCGGTCAGGCAGGATGCTTCTGCTTGTTTGCCATCAGTAATGGGAACTATTCCCAGTGGTATAAATGTAACTAAATGCAATTCTGGAAACATGATCCTCATCTAACCCTAGGGGAATCTATAGCTACTAAAAAATTACTCCAGCAAAAAGCATGCATGACTGGGAGCCAGTGAATTCACTTCAGTGGTTAGTAGTCCATTTTCATCAGTAAACAGGAGGTAACTTGACAGCACCCCTGACATGCTGCTCCCCATGGGAAAAATCACTGACAGTCTGGCATGAGAACTTGAGAAAAGAAGTGCATGGACACAGCAAATCGCACAATTTACCCACACTGATTCTAAAGCCACTGCTTTAACTACGGTGCTAAGTGTGATCCTATTTAAGCACGGATTAATCTATTTCACTGTAACCTGTGCTGAATTTGATCAATTTTTAAAACAGTCTTTTGTCTTCTGTTGCACTGAGGCCTATTCCTTCGGGAAAGGTTATGCCTTTCTCTTTCCAAGCACTCCTCTTAGCAAAAAACCCCACAGTTTTACATATTTGTAACTGCAGTCCCCTATTCCTAGATGCTGAAGCAAAAGACAACCTTGGTTAACTATTAAACACTTCTGCCAAGGTGAAAGATTTATCATGCGTATCATCTAGACTCCCAGGAAATGCACCAGAAATAAACAAAGACACCACATCACTCTGGTTCACATTTCTAAGCTAGAAACATCAGCAGATTCCAGGGACAACTTCTACCTAGAGGAGGTATAAAATAAGTATGTAAAAATCCACAAATACGTATGTACACACAGAAGAGAGGCGTGTGCCTCCTCTCCCTCCACTTCCTTGTGTATATGAGAGAACAGCAGAATTTTCTCACTTCCATCCTAATAACTGTTGCAGCAAGTGAGACCATCTCACTCCGCAGCCTCAGTCCGTACTGCATAAGAACAGGGTATGTGTACAATTAGCAATACAGGGATTTCTCGTGATAAGGACTCTATCCAAACCACTGACTGTTTAATTGCCAGTGAGAGACTGTCATGAATCTCCCTACAGGTTATTGTTAAACATGTTTATCTGTAGCTGATCTCCCTGCTTAAGATTATTTTTCCAATCTCCCCCATTTAGGAAATGCAGAGTTAGCGATTAACTATTTGGATACGGAAATCAATCAAATCTTCTCATGAAGATCTGTTAGCTCTGGTTTTGATGGTACATTCATTTCACAAGTTTTTCTAACAGTGTATTTATATTAACATCCAAACACATCAGACATGGACACAGGGTATCATCCTGCTGGGCTTGTCTACACAGGCAAGTTTCCAAAAGGTTTCCAACGGCACAATCAAGCCACAATACACGCAACCGTGCTACACCAGTATTAACCACAGGATGAACACAGATGCCCACTACCCTTTTTGCGTTGCCATTAATACCTCTGCAGGGTGTAGATACCTGAATAAATCACTAGTGCACTGCTTTACAACATTTAGCTACGCTGTGCCAACTACCTGTACCCATGGTAAACATAAAATGCCGCAGGACAAGGGCAGGCACGGCTCTAACTACAGGAGAGCAGCTGATGCACGGTAAGCTCATGCACTGCCTTTTCTTACAGTAAGCGTTTGGGCAGCTGCACTGCAGAATGAGCCAGATCACACGAGACTCCTGAATTGGGTCAACTGCAGCCACAGCATTTATGCTAGCAGAACCAGGCTGATTTACATTAATACTTTACCGCACAAAAAGCGTAGTAAAATCTCGTCAGCGAAAAGTGCCTCACTGACCTCATGGAACCGGCATGAAATGACCCAAGAAGTTTTAATTACTACAGCCTTGTGTCCATCTCAGTGTCTATGAGTTAAGTCAGTAAAGCCACTACACACCAGAAGGAAGTAACCAACCCTTTAGAGAGCTCTTTATTTTGTCCTCGGGTTGCTTTCTTTATTCTCACAGGTGACGTTTTTAGAGAGTGAAATAAGCAGGTGTCAAGAATACAGCAATCCCTTACAGTAAAAATGGAGAGAGCACAGCTAGACCCACGTTCATGCTAACTCTGAAATACCTTACAGCCTCAGGATATGCCAGGCAGATGACAGTAGGAACGTTTCTTTTAATCTTCTGAAAACAGCATTACTGCAGTTAACGTACTGATGTGTTAACACTGTATTTATGTATGATGGAGAGAAAGCTATTATTTGGATTAAAAGGCCAGCTTGTGTCTGGAATTTGATGCTGCTAATCACTGGGACACAAAAAGGTGATTCAAAATCATGTTAATTCTATATAGCTTTATTGCTGTGGGTTAAACAACTGCCAAAATCCTGTAACTTACAAACAGCTTCCTGAACTACTCGTCTATCTGTCATTTTAATGCGTGGTAGCACATGCTGTCTTAATACTCGGCATCTGAAGTCCTGGTAGCTTACATGAATGGTATTCCTCTTACTTACACTTAAGTCTCCAAGTCAGCCATCTGGTCTATCCTAGCTAGACTTCTACAGTTAACAGTGGGTGAGAGGAACCTACTGACATGACACATCCTGCCTGATCTAGACACCTATCTATCTTAAGGTAGAATGAATTTCCCTCTGGAAATGTTTTTGTTCTCTATTTTTTGGTTATTTGAAAGCAGTCTTAGGCATAGGAGGAGAGTGACATAGGAGGAAGATGAGAAAAGGACTCTAAGAAATGGTAGAACAAACCTGAATAAAGGGGGGAAGAAGGCAAACATCACACACCTACATATGTGAAGGAGTGGGCTGAGAAATGACAGGAGAAAGCAGTAACAACTGACCAAAGATATTCCAGTGAGGTGATGGCCATGTAACAGCAAGCACAGTAGCAACAGAGGAAGCACTAAAGAATAATAAATAAAAATGCAGAAAATGTAGCTGAGCAATAAAAGGCAGTGATAAAAACATTGCCAAAAATAGCATCTCATTAGTCAATCAAGAAAAGTTGCTTAATGAGATGCACCAGACTGATGGATAGGGAAGACACCAAACTAGTAACAAAATATAAAAGCCCAAGAGGAATGAAAGCAAATGACAGAGGGAAACATTGCCGTACTCCTACAGTGAAACAGCTTCCAGACTGGAATAAGCATCCTAGTGTTTCTGCAGCATGATGTCAGTACCTTTCTATTTGGGATTCAAAGCTCTCAGCAAACACAAACTTGGCTGCCACACTCAGTAAGTGTTTTCCTCCCCCTCTATCATTTCAACCCCTGTGTAATCTGTCATCTATACTGGTCAGGCCACAGATTACCATCGAGGCTTGCCCCAGAGAGACTCAAGCAGATTTCTGTATGAAATTCTGATTTATTATCACCAAAGATGGGATCTAGAGCTCCTTCACTACAACTCTTTTGCAGGGGAAGATGATACGGGTTAAAGCAGAAGCACAGCCAGGCTCCCTATCAGTTCTCACACAGGCAGCCTGCATCACTCACAGGTCATTTAAAGCCAAATTCTGCTTCAACAAAACTCATGCACTTGCACAAGTCAGAGCAGCTCAGCTGCAGTGATGCTACTCAGGCATTAAATGGAGCTTCTGCCCCTGCTTACCATCTCTTCAAAGGAAGCACCGAGTCATAGCAAATCTGCACCAGTGGTTTTTGTGGTTCAGGGACTGTGATGCTTAGGGGATAGTAACTTTAAAAAGCAAGTTTGTTGTTGGTCTACCTGACTGTAAAGGGCACGTCCCCATGGGAAAACTCATAGAAAGGGTCTACAACTCAAAACAATAGGAGTCAATCATTGATGTAGCCTGCTCCACAACCCTCACGGGTCATCGGGTTTAGTGCTTCACCATCCCACTATTAGAAAGCTTTTTTCCAAACATCTGCCGTAAACCTCATCTACTGATTCGAACCCGATTCGAACAATCTACACGGCACAGGGAGGACAGATTAATTTCCCTGCCTCTCAAGCAACATTTTACCTATCGAATACAATGATTAATGCTTCTAAACTATACCAGCACCATCTTTCTGAATTGTATCAGCATCTGTGGGCACAAGTGTCAACCTTGTTTCCCTACAGGAGAAAACTACACTAAATGTAGCTAAAGCAGTTTGGAGCAAATTTCCCTGGAATGGCAAGACTTCCAAAAGGTTTGCTATTCATGCTTACTTTGACCCTTCTACTTAACTCTTTCTTGCATCCCCCTTTGTGTTCCTCTGCTAGGTTGTGTTCACTGCACCTCTGAAGAGCTGCTGACCATTTATGATTAGTTTCATATTATCAGTCTCGCAGGTAAGAAAAAGACTGCTGCCAAAGTGCAAAAACTGACAGTGCTTGGTACTCTGCCACCCAGAGTCCCTCACTTGGGTAAATCCGTTTCAAATAGCTTATTCTGTCACTGTTTCCTCGCATTTCTAAGCTATTTCATTTTTTACCAGTCTTTTCTAATCCAGACTCTTCTGCATAGGTATTACATGTCTGCGTGCAAGGAGAATGTCAGTGCACATTTAAAATCTGTCATGTCTCCTTAAATCATTTATACACTAGAAAGGTATTTAAGGCACTGCTAACTCATATTTAGAGCCTTTATTATGAAGAAAATAACTAATGACTGCCAGCTAATATTGAATTCTGTCTAGACTACTGAATGCTATTTTAAGACTACAGCAAAAATCTGACTTTTCCAACCAGCTCCAAGAGATACAAAAGATCTCCAGGTTTTCAAAGAGAAGCATATTCACTTATGCTACTTTTAAATCCTTTGCATAAATATACCCATTAAAAATACACAGAATTTAGCTTAATGCAGTGTATAAAGATTAGGACAGTTAAGTAAAAGTTACTGAAGGAGCACTAATCCTTCCCCAGTCAAAGCTGGAATAAACAGTAAATATTCACCTCTTCTGTAGTGTCCTTTCTGAGTTGGTCTCAAAATGCTGCATGAAGATGATCACGGGAGAACCGAAGCCTGCGAGACACACAACGCCTGCAAGCACTTCTGTTCTGGTTTTGTTTACAAGGATTTATCTTTTCAGGCTACAAACTGTTAAGAGCCTTTAGAATACCTGCTACCTCCATACCCACCTTTTGGGAGAGTAAAGGGCAAGGGCATAAGAAAATGTTTTCAGTCTGAATCACTCACAGAAATTGCTCTCTGCTCTATGGGGGCCACCATGAAAATTACCAGAGTCAGACAGCCCTAGCCTTCAGTGAGAAGGTCACGTCCATTAGCTGAGACAAATTGTTTCCTATTTTCCCTCTGTTCTTCATGAATCTTTGTTCCCATCTGGCGGATTTGAAGTTGATCCTACCTGGGCAATTTAGGCCACTACATAAGCAACAGCATACATTCAGAATATTAGGGAATTTTGTTTGATTTGATGTTTAAGTTACTCCCGCAAAAAGCAATCCAGCTCTTCCCTGATCATATTCTCACCTTCTCCGTGGCTCCATGAATCCCGAGTTACCCGCAAAGACCTCCTCAACTTCAGAAGAAGGGGTTGAGCTCTCTCCTCCTACCTCCTTTCCAACTTCAACTCTGCAGTCACAGTCAGGGCATTTTATGTAGGCAACAGCTACAGCAGATTGAATTCTGGTCCCCAATTCAGAGGGCGGCAAGGCCAACTGCTAAGCTATTAAATAAAAGTTTGTTGGGTTTTGATTTGGGTTTTTTTTGGCTTTTTTTTCCCATCTTAGAAATGACAGTTAATGCTGTGACTTACTTTGAACTCCATGCTGCAAGGCTGTATATTCAGATCATACTTTATAGTGTGGGTTTCTCTACAGAGACCCAGTGTGCAAATCCTCAGTTCACACTCAGACAAGACAGTGGTATGTGCCATGCCTGCCTGTTCCAGGCACCTAGAAGATCTGGCTACGAACTTCTAGAAACCAGTGACCAAAGGGCTGGGTGACAGTGAAGGAGAGATCATAGTTTTAGGTACGAGCATTTCCATTTCACATACATCTCAGTTTAGGTGCCTGCCTGAGCAAATTACAAGCAAATGTTACAGATACAACCTAGACAGGAATCTCTAAACATCAGCGTGCTTCCGAATGCAGCAAGCTCACTTTCTCACACATGTGGAAGAGCTTTACTCCTGTTCTTTGTGCTCCTTAAGCAGCTCATCCCTCACCCTCAAAGATTTCAGGGGAGTCTGCACAATCAACAGCCGAGTGGACCTCCACCACTAATTGCTCCAGCTTGCGTACAAATTCCATACACATAGACCAAGGAAGCGGCAGCCTTTGGACAACTGCCTGAAATACAGAACACGGAAATGGCAGAGAAAATGCCTGAGATGCAGAAACACATGAATGATGTGAAGAGTTAAAGGAAGTGGAAATTAGCCAATTCTATCACTGGTTTCCAGTGCTTAGGCTAACCTTGTTTTTAAAATCTCTCTATGAAGGTGGAATACCAGCTTTATCTAAGGTTTTCTTTGTGGAAGTTTAAAAATATTAAATTTGCAGTTGCTAGGCATTAGTCACAATATTACAATAACTGGCATTCAGGAAAAAGATGAAGCACAAACGCAACAGAAAATACAACAGAGTCACTCCAAAAAGAACAGCCTATAGTAAAACAGGAAGGGAAGTTATGATGATTCACGTAGAAACATCCGTAAAGTATATCAAATACAGGAGTTTGGATTTCAGAGCTCTCAATGGCCTTGTTATGAACACAGGCTGATGTTCAACTGATAAAAGATACTCCCAGAAAGCAGACTGTTGTTTTTGATGAAGAGATGCAGATGGGCACCTCCAGGTGAGCAGGTCACACCTGAACAGGAAAGCCAGGAATTATTCTGGAGGTCTGGATCCCAAAACAGTAAACGACAAAACACAACATGCCAGAACCACCAGCATTAAAGTAAAAGCAAGATTTTTTTCACCTGACCACCACTATACTCTCAAGCAGAAAGAGTTGGGAATAATTTAAAGGCCACATCTCCATTCCTGGAAATACTTCATCATTGCTGCCGCTCCACTTAGTACTCTAAAGAATTTCACAACACTGAACAAACCAGTCCTTTCCCTGAAGCCTTTCCAGGGAAGCTGACGCTTTCCTAACAAAATGTTCTTCCTAACAAAATGTTCAGCAGATCCAAAGCTGAATACAAAGACAAACCAGGCTCTCCACCCTATTCTAGAAAGGACAACTAAACCTGCTCAGACCCTGCTCATCTGACTTTGAGGATACAGTTTTGCCAGTCAAAAACCAAGCTATACACCCATATGCCACTGAACATCTTAGGAAAAAAGACAATTATAAACAGCACCAGAGGGTTCCAGATATACTACAGATGGTGACATTTTCCAGCAAAACACTACTGTGAGCTGTTGGTTTGGGTTTTGTTTGTTTGGGTTGGGTTTTTTTCCTAATTTCCATTAAACGCATTTTGCCCAGGTCTATTGGGCCCAGTTCACTCCATATCAAATATATGGTACCCACTACTGTAAGTGCCGACAGAAGTACTTTGGACAGAGATTAGAATTCCCTCATCAAAAGCTCTCAGAAGTATCTTATGGCATTTCACGTCAAAGCACGCTCCTTTTTGATCATGCCCTTATGGTTTATACACCTCAGCTGTCAGTAAAGCCTTTGTTAATTTTGGTTTGTTTAAAAGGCTCCATCTTCTGTCATGCCAGTAGGGAAACCCACAGCAAAGGAGCTGCTTTAAACATGATCCTTCACTGAGTGCAGTTCTGAGCGAAGCACAACCCTAACACCAGTGTTTCTCGCATGTTGGTTCTACAGTCCTAACCAGCCTTGGTTCCCACCCCTCCAAGCTGACTGCTGTTACTGAAACCAGCTTTGACTCAGAAGAAAGCCATTATAAAGAAGACAGAACTACTGTTCCATAAGCCAGCAAATGTACATAACTGCTTGCAGGCAGATGCTAGCACACATTGCTGTGGGCAGTTTGGGACCCACATGTCCCCAGAGCTGCATCAGTGACCTGCTGAAGGTCACCCAGCCAGCACAGGATGGTGGTAGTGCCAGAATTCAGAGTTCCTGTCTCATCCCTCTACATTTACACTACCCTTCCTAGTGAGCAGACTACAGTTTATCAGACCTCCTTCGAGATTACGTGGCCGCAGGTCTGGAAATCGTTGCTGGCAGGGCAGCATGCTGAATAAAACTCCCTCTCAGGTATCCCTACCACCACTTTCATGACAGGAATTACTACCAGATTTCATCTGCACACAACGCATTCAGAAGCTGTTCTCTTCATGCTTGGAGAAGACAAGCATAGTTCACCCTCATAAATCAATCAATTCCTGAAGGAGAGACTGGGATTTACTACAGAGCTGTCGAGTCAGAATCCATAAAGACAGAGAGTGTTTTTTTAACAAGAAAAACATAAAAACTCCCACCCTCAAGCAGTGACTCGACTGAAAACAAGAGTACTGGCTCTCTCCAGTCTCCCACTTGCCATAAAGACATATTCCATTGGCAAAGCCTGCCAAGGGACTTCCGTTCACTTTGCCAGGTTGACACAGCATTCCCCGTGTTACTACCAGCGTGTCCCAGAAACCCTGCACACAGCCGTTAATGACCCCAGAAAACGGTCATGGGAACTTGCAGTGGTCACTGAAGCAAAAAGTCCTTTCCCACTCCTGTAACAGAGCTTTCCAACCACAGCACTTCACAGGGAAAACTCACTCATGTGAGTGTTTGCCTGCGAACGCAGGGCTCAGAACAGCCTCCTCTTAGCCAGCAGCTGAACCCTGCCTGGTGAAAGAAAAGCCTTAGGACTGTGGAGCTGGAGGTCTCCATTCTTGTTAGCAAAAGGAAACACAGACTGCCTGTTGTGCTTGCAGTTTTCAAGGTTAACCCTTCAGGCAGATTTATCCCCTTGCTTTTCTGCACTGCCTATCTGATCAGAGAGGTGATTTGTACCTTTTTGTTTCATCATCCACAGCAATCAGAATAATAATATGAAAGTATAAGAGAATAAACCTGACTGGACCCCCTTTCAGTAGCTGTGGGTCACTCAAGTGATACATCTACCCAATACTGCTTATTTAGCCTGCCCCTAAGGTTGGTACAAAAAAAACCCCCAAAATAAAAGGTAGAGATTCATCTCTCTCATCCTACACTACTCATTGTGGCAAAGTGTATTTTCGGTATCAATTTACAGACTCCTTGAGATTGAACCAGGTTAGTGTTATATCCCCAACAGAGGTGGGCACTCCCATCACGAATTACTCTGCATTATAATGCACTAAGCACAGCCACAAAGTTTTAAGAAAATCAATTACAACAAAGGTTTAGCCTCCAGGCAAAGGTCTGCAAATTAGCAGCTTCAATGCTGAGTGCCAAATGGGCAAAGTAAGTAGAGCATCCCTGCTGAAAGGGGACCTTGCTCCTGCCCCCATGCTGGAAATGGGCAGGGAGGCATCACAGACCTAAATGCAAATGAAATGTAAGCATTGCTACAATAACTTGCTCCAGGGAGTTTCACGTGCTTCACTTTCCTGCGCATCGCGATCATTTTAACCTACTGACTGTGAAGCATGTGAGAAAGCGCAATGCTTCCCAACTGCAGAAGATGGGTAACGCACTACCATCTGCCAGCGGAAAAGACGACCAGGACCACAGTTTGCCTGAAGTCCTGTACGTTCCCTATTTGCTGCCCATCTACTTTTCCGTTTCCCTTCCTCATTTTCCTGCCAAGTTTACTCATCTAGCTGCTACAGAAGATGCACACGATCTTTCTTCTGCTGTTTTACGCCAATTTACTACACACCCCTCCTTCCTGCCAGGAGGAACCCAGAAAGCAAGCTGGATACCCTCTCCCCCGAGCACTTGCCAATTCCCACCGAAAAGGAAACAAAGCCCTTCACCAAGGAGCCGCAATAAGGACAGAAACAGGTCCCCTCACAAAAGAGGCTCCTGAAAGGGTGTTTGGCCACTACACAGGCGATTTGCTGCTTTGAAAAGCGTCAGGTTTCAAAAAGGCAACCCCGTGTGAAGGAGCCGGCTCCGGATTGATTCATTCGCGCCAAGAGAAAGCAGCGAAGGATGGCGAGTGCGGGTTTGCCCTACAGGGAGAGGAACGCAGCCTGAAGACAATAAACATCAGAGAGCGCTTTTCATCCCAGCTTTCACAAAACCACAGGGTCCCGTGTACAAACCCTCAGCTTGCCTCGCTCTGCGGGAAAACGCGCAGGCAGCAGGAAAAAGTTTTGAGCAGCGTGGAAGAGAGGGACAGGAAACTTAAAGTCACGGCGGGGACGGGGGGGAAGGGGGT
>JANHGB010032201.1:2731-28127 GCA_026283785.1 Coracopsis vasa | reverse complement strand
GCTCGGTGAGGAGCGGGGGCACGCGGGGTTCGGGGGCGCTACTCCGGGGTAGACGTCCGAGCACCAACCCGGGCATCCCTGGGGGTGCAGACCCTATCTGGATCCATTACCCCGGTATGGGCACCCATCGGCCATCCTTTGGGATATGAACCCTGCCCAACCGGGAACCGTCCCTGCTGCTCCGCGGGGTTCAAGCCGTGCCTGGGTCTGGCATACTGGAGTGCCTGCATCCTCTCGGCCACTCCATGGGATACAGGCAGGCTCGGCATGCAGTGAGTGGGCACCCCTGCAGCAGCGTGTCCAGGCTCTGGGGTGCAAAGCCCGGCAGGGTCCAGCATCCTGGGGCAACATCCAAGGGCTGCCTTGTGGGGTGCAACGCCTGAAGGGGTTCTGCACCCCAGGGAGCAGGCACCGGTGCACCCGCCCGCAGGACACAAAGCCCAGAGATGACCCACACTCTGCAGTATGCAGCCGCTTGGGTGCAAACCCTGCTGGGGTGCAAACTGCTTGTGCTGCCAGTGGCAGGGATCCCTGCATGCCGGGCAAGGAGGGACCCCCTAGATTTCCTGGCCTGCCCCTGCTGTTCCACTTTGTCCCCAAACTCACTAGCCCACCCCAATATTGAATGTCACTCTGTGTGTGTGTTTTTGCTGTTTCTTTTGGGGATAACAACCCATTTTAAACACACATTTGTTTCCCACTCCCCATCCACTATTTCCCCCTTCTCCCAATCCCATCTCTTTAAATATGAAACCAAGGGGGCAAACAGAAAATACCAGCCCAGACAGCCTGAGAAAGAGCTGCCTGAATTGCAACACAGCCTTGCTGTCCAGCCTCTTACCCAAAGTTTGTGTTTCCTTGTACAGTTTTGTGGTGTTTTCTTTGCTGGTTTGGGTTTTCTCCTTGCTGCATTACCATGCAGCATCTCAGCTTGCTAGTATTATTTCTGCTGTCTCTTTGGCAGTGGGAAGGCATCAAATGCTTTGATCTGTATCCTCATTTCTCCCCCTACCCGAAGGAACAGCCTGGGATAGCCTCACCGTGGGATACAATCCCTTGCCCCAGCACTGCCTCTCTACCCTGTGTCTTGGGAATGTTTTGTGTATCTCAAACCTGGAGCAGCAAGGTCGTGGCACCCTGGTCTATCGTACACCCCATGAGTCCTGACAGAGCGCAGGCTGGGACACATCCAGGGACACCATGTCCTGACCCCTGCTCAGCCAGGCATGGCCTTGGCCGTCCCTGCTGGGCAGCCATGATCTCCGTCCCACAGAGGCACTGGAAGATCAGGCCGTGGAGCTGAGGGAGTTTATTTGTCCTGATTTATCTGCAGTGAGGCTCAGCTAACCCTGAACCCATCCTGTCCAGGGACTTGGGATGGGGAGATTTGGAGGACGTACAGTGGCTTTGATCCCCCCCTTCTTCATCCTCCTGCTGCCCTCCTATCTTCCCTAAGGGTTTGCAGGCTGCATCCTCCATGTGTGCCAGCTCAGAGCCCCTACCTTGCCCTTGTGTTGTGTGCCTGCAGGCTTTGGGAGGCAGCCACCTTTCTTTCCCCTGCCGCGGGTGCTAAGAGGAGTTTTGTTCTCTGTTTCAGGCAAGTCCTGGAAGGCTCTGAGCCTCTCGCAGAAGCGTCCCTATGTGGAGGAGGCTGAGCGGCTGCGGGTGAAGCACATGCAAGATTACCCCAACTACAAGTACCGGCCCCGGCGGAAGAAGCAGGTCAAGCGCATCTGCAAGCGGGTGGACCCCGGGTTTTTGCTGGGCAGCCTGACACGGGACCAAAACGTGGTGCCAGAGAAGCGGACCTGCGGCCGGGCCGGGGGGGATAAAGAGGGGCCGGGTGAGTACCCCCCTCGCCCAGGGCTGCCGTCCATCCGGGGGTACCAAGAGGCCCCAGGCAGTGGCAGCAGCACCAGTGTGGACACCTACCCCTACGGGCTGCCGACCCCCCCGGAGATGTCTCCGCTGGACGCCATAGACCATGAGCAGAGTTTCTTCTCCTCGCCCTGCCCTGATGAGCATCACCGCTCCCACCTCGCTGGAGCCACCTACTCCCCGGAGTATGCAGGCAGCTCCCTCCCATGCAACCACCACCCTCTCAGCCCCATACCGCAGTCGGCTGCCTGCATGATCCCCCCAACCTCCAGCTGCCCTTCCCTTCCTCCTCCTCCTCCTCCCAGCTACTACACACCCGCCTTCCCCTCTCTGCATCCCCCTACCCTCCATGCCCACCTGGGCCAGCTCTCCCCACCACCCGACCACCATGGCTTTGACACCTTGGACCAGCTAAGCCAAGCTGAGCTCCTGGGGGAGATGGACCGCAATGAGTTTGACCAGTATCTCAACAACCCCAGCCATGGCGACCACCACAGTGGGGTCTTGGTCAATGGACACATCCCAACGTCTGGCAGCTCCCATGGCTCTGAGACCAGCCTCATCTCCGTCCTCGCCGATGCCACGGCCACCTACTACAATAACTACAGCGTCTCTTAGAGCCTCAGCCAGGGCCGCCTGGACCGGCCGAGGAAGGACCCGACACAGTATTACGAGGCGTTGTGCCCAGGGACATCACTCACCGCCCCTCAGGGTGATCGAGTCCGAAGCACGAGGGCTGTGGAGTCTCCTCGGTGGTGTAGGTAAAGGATTTCGGTCGTCGTTTCACCACTGGTGCAAAGCCTCAGGTGCTCTGCTCTAAATGATGCTGGGGGGATTTCCCAATGCCAAAGCCCATTGGCCAAGTCCCTCTTCCAAAGCAGAGATGCTCCTGAGAGCATGGAAAGGCTGGCCCCCAGTTCGGGGCACCCCCAGCTCTACTTTGGAGTTGGTAGGGTGGCATCATCCCACAAATGGCAGGTCTGAAGTCCTGGCAAGGGCATAACGCCCTGGGAGGGGAAAAGGCATGGGAGGAAAAGGGGAGATTCTTGTAAAGGGGTGCACGGCCTGCAAGCCACTCTTGGCTCATGGTCTCAGCATTGCCACAGCTGCCCTGACCTGCCTGACGGTGCTGGTGGGGCTTAAACCACCCCCTGTCCTCATGCCCCCAGACTGTGAGTTGGCAGCCTCATCCCTTGGGAAACCCCAGAGAAGATAGTGCACCAGGGATGCTGCAGATGCACAGGGGCTGCGGGGGGGAACCGCTCCAAGGGCGCTCAGTCTGAGCATTCCAGAGGTGGGTAAGATCCTCGGAAAGGCAGGATCCAGCTGGCATCTTTCCCCTCCATGGCTTCCCCTTGGCCTCCCAGCAAAAGCGTTGCCAAAGGGGGTGCAGTGGGAACTGCCCTCCCCGCTGGGCTGGGAACGGGTCCTGGGGATGAGCATTTTGGCAAAGAGGTGATGATGTAGCAGACACAGTTTTTATCAAACATCCTTCGAAAGCGAATGCTTCACATTTGGAGCCGCAGTGCCCAATGCCTCTTCTAACTCTGGCGTATTATTGCTTGTAATAAAGCTGTACATTGATTTATTCCTTCCATTATTCCTCCCCTCGGATTTTGTATTGCTCGAGTTCTCTTCCTTTTCATAAAGATGAAGCTTTATTTTAAATCAGTTATATGACATGATTAATCTTAGTGTTTACTGTATGGCACTTGGTAATGATTAGTTAGTAGCGTGGCTATGATTTTCTGGTTTCGGTCCCAAACATGTATTAATAATAACTGCAAATAATACTTTAAAGCCCCCCCAACTTCACAGGTTTTTAAGCTAATACATTCCATCTTTTTTTGTGTGACTCTATGCATTTTGAATGAGTGTAGATACGAGTTTGCATAAAATATTTAATTTAAACAGATATGCTTTTATACGGTGATTGTTTTATGATTTGAATTGCTGGAGCTATCGACAAAGTTTTCAAAACAGAAACATTTCCTGTGCAAGTGCTATTTTTTTAAATTGTTTTTGTTGGTATTTGCAGCCAAACTTTTCTACTTCCATTTTTTTTTTTAATAAAAAAGATCTGTGGTTATCTTTACAAACTGTGGCTTGCTTTCTAACAAACCCACTCAAGGCATGCGATCGCTTTCCATGGGGTGTCGCAGGGGCAGCAAGCCACTTTGATGGCCTTGATCCTGCTTTTGCCCTCTCACGAATATGGTCTTTTAACACCTATGTAGATATTACCATGAAGTTAAGGCAGAGCTTTGCCTTTGGTGTGTTGGCGAGAACAAGTGATGGATGTTGTCTATTTATGGAGCAAGTGCCAGTGCCTGGAGCAAGGGTTTTATTCACATTTAAGGCTGTCTTTCACAATTCATGCTGATGCACCACTTAAGGTGCTCCACAGTGTGAGGGCCATATAAAGAGGTCCATGGTGAGAATGCAGATCAAGGCAGTGAGGCCTGAGAAGTGGGAGCATGGGTCAAATTTGGGAAGGTGCATCAAGGGCACTCTTGGAGGTGGATGTTGAGTGGTGCCCTCCAGGCATAGCTAGCAAAGAGAAAAGCTTAGGCCATCTTGCAGTCCAGGGACCAACATCACAGCCTACTCCTGTTAGACATTAAATTAGGCTGTGTCCTTGAGGTTAAGCCATGCGCGCTTCCCAGAGCAGTGTCTTCCCAGGCTGTGTCCTCCTGCTTGGCCCCCAAAAGTGGAAAAGTGGATGAGCAAGTTTCCCAGTGCACTTTGTGATGGCTACCTATGTGTGTTGGCTGGAAGAAGTCTCCAAAGGTCACTCAACCCAACCCAGTGGAACCCAACCCAACACAACCCAACTGGGCTGGCTTGCCTCCCATAAATGACTTATCTCTGACTCAGGGATCCCATGGTCCCAGTAGGTAGAAAGCTGCATGACTCAGGGATGCACCATGTCCTGTACTTGTGGTCCTCCCTTATACTCCACCACTGCCGCCCCCTGAGACAGCCCTTCCATCACACACACTACCTCTTCCTTTGAGGGGGAACAAAATGGACAACTTTGGATGTTTTGCTGACACCATGGACTGTGGTGGCTCTTGCACCAGGACAGCACAAGGGCACAATGCTTGGTGTGGTGCAGAGATGGATGTTGTAGCAGTCTGGCTGGGACAGTGTCACCCTTCCAAGGGTATTTGTGAATCAGGGCTGGAGGGAGGGAGGTGGCGTGAGCCGGTTTGGCCTCTCTGTCCAGGAGCATTGACTCATGTGGAGCAGGAGCAGGGCTGGAGAAGTCCTGCGCTTCCCGCTTCCTCCTGTCCCCATCATCCCTGTGTTGCCCCAGGCCCAAGGGATTCTCACAGCCCCTTAGCAGCACATTAAAACCTGTTCATGGCAGGGGTGGCCTGGGTGTGTGCGTCCAAACCTGGATCTGCCTTTGAACCAGGAGGCTGCTTCCTTCCACACAGGTCCTCATTAGAAGGGCACCAAGCCCAGGGCACCCTGTAAATGTCCCTTTGTGCCAGGTCTGCTGCAGCAGAGGCTGAGAACAGCATAATGAGGTTTTAAACTGCATTGGGGAGGAGGCAGAGCACAGCCCTCCTGCCCCCCCAACAAGATCAGCTCTAGGCATTGCCACTAGCATGCCAGAGTCAGTCTGTTGCCATCCTGCTGATGGGACCCTCTCTCTGACTGCTCCCGCCTGTCCTGCTCCTTATTCCTAAGCAGTGATGGGATCTACTGCAACACCCCGTAAGCCTTTTCCCTCTTTCCCTTCTCACAGGCAGAGTCACATTTGGGGTTGGAGGAGGCAAAGCCCACACCAAGAGCTCCCAGCAGCATGTGTGACCATGGCCAGAGTCTGGTTTCCCTGGAAAAAAGGGGTTTCTCCATGCATCCCACCCCCAAGGATCCCACCAGGCTGGGATGCACGGAGGCTCCCGCGAGCCGAGCCTGTCCCCACTTGCTCAAGCTGGAGCCACGTGAGGAGAGGTGGGAGCATGTCCCTGTGCTCTCCGCACGCCAGGAACAGCTACAGGCCCCAACCGGGAGCCGCGGCCCCCGAGGGCGTTGGGAGCTGCAGCCAAGGCGAGGTGCGGCTCCCTGGGAGCCAGGGCTCGCCGGCCGGATCCAGGCACACATCCAGTGCCGGGAGCAGCCGGCTTCCACCTCCTGGGACACCGGCAGCCAAGATGGAATTCAGGACTGGAGCCATCTGCCCCTTCTCTGGTGCGATGGAAAATGAAACACTGTGGGTTTCCCACTACCACACAGCATGGGTTTGGGATGCAGGGAGTTGCTGCAGGGACCAGACCAGAGGTGGGAAGGAGCCTTTTTTTCCCCTGGGAAGCCTGCATGCCTGCAGAGGACTGATGGCCATGGTGGTTTATGGATGTTTGGGGGTCTCAACACCAAGCGGGACTCATTCTGCACCGGCCCTGGGCATGTTTCTCCTCCCTCCCTCTCCCAGATCCTGAACCCAAGGCTGTCTTTGCGCATGCCAAAAAAGCCTTGTGGTTTGTGGTCTGCTTTCTCCAGGCTGGGATGGGCTGGGAACCACCAGGAAAATCAAATCAGGGCTGCAGGAAGGGATAAAATGGCCTCACACCACATTTGGGCTCCTGCTCAGGGGTGTCAGGTTGGGCCAGAGCAAGGGTATCTCCTTGCCAGGAGGTGACCAGGGTATGAGTCCTCAGCCCCTGGCATCCGGTGGCCCTGGCCAGCCCTTGGCCCTGTGGTTGTGCAGGTCATGGTGCTGGGCACTGGGAGCAGGGATGAGGTCACCTTCCCTTCCCGGACAGCACTGGGATTTGGGCTGTCTGGGAGCTGCTGTTTGTGTCCTCCCAGGATGGGTCATTTTGCATCCCTTGAGCAGGTGGTGGCTTCTCCTCATCCTCACTCCACCAGCCATGTCTGCTTGTCCCAATGCCACTGGGCTGGGGTAGACCTCAATGACAAGCAGCCATGTGGCTGCTCTGTGCCTCAGTTTCCCTGTTGGTAAACCAGAGATAATACTTCCTTCCCTCCCATCCTTTTTCTGTCTAGCACTGGGACATGAACTGTCTGGTACCAAGAGTTTAACAGGATCAAGTGCTTGTGCTGCCTTTAGCACAAGGGGTCTCTACCCCATGCAGGGGCTCTCAGTGCTGCTACCAAATTAGCTGGGAAATGATTTTTTCCCCTCTGTTGCTCTTAAAACAGAAACAGGGGAGGAAAGCAGAGGCCGAGAAGGGAGTGAGGAGACTTGGCTGAGGTCACCCTGCAAATCAGTGGCAGAGCCTAGGGGAGACCCTCAACACTGCCAGCTCCCAAAGATCCCCCTTGCCTGTCAACCCCTTTCTGCTCACAAGTAAACACCTTCCCCCTCCATCTTTTCTTTCCTCCATTCCACCCTGACTCTGAACCCTGCTGCACTCCATGGGAAGCCATGCAGGGAGGACAGGATCAGGCCCTCGCTCCCGTCCCTCCAGAGGAGGGAATGAGACAAGCTGCTGAGTGGTTTCCTGCCCGGCACTGCCAATGGGAGCTGCTTGGGGTGCCGGGAGCAGGGGAGGATGTATCCGGAGCTGAGTGTTTCCTGGCAGATAAGGCCAACCCCTCCTGCCGGATGTTATGAGTCCAGGTCCTACCTCCACGTTTCAAGCGAAGGGGCCGAGGAAAGGCTTGGATGTTTATGTCAAGGAAAAATAACTTCTCCCTCTGTGTACAATCCTCCGGCTCCCCCAGGGCTACGTGCGGCAGGGAAAATGCTGGGAATAGGAAAACAGGGGCGAGGGGATGGAGGTGGGTGATGGGGGAGAAGGGCTTGGCTCTGGGGAAGGTGGGCTGTGGGCAGCTGGGATGTCTCCTTCCCCGCTGGGCCTGAGTGCCAAGACAAAGGCAGGGGGGAGCTGGAGTGAAGAGCCTTGGGGTAGGTAGTGCAGGCTGAACCCTATCTGCTCAGGCTCGGAATCAATTCAGAGTAACCTTGATGGCAAATCCAGCATGTCACCTTTGGTGCCCACCTGGAGATCCAGCCCCCAGTCAGGACTTGCTCAGAAGATCCTCTTCCAGGCAGGAGCTAAGGTCACCCACACCAGCTCCTGTGGCTGAAGGTCCAGAGTTAGCTCCTGCCCACCTCTCATCCATGGAGGCATTGATGCTGAGAGAGGGAAGATGGTGAAAGTGTTGGGTTTGATGGCTCAGCAGTGCCCAGCAAGGTGGGGAGGAGGGAGAGCTTGTGCAGTGGGTATGGAGGGAATGAGATAGGAATCTTCTCCATCTTTTTGCAATAAGTAAGTAAAATCCAGTGGCCAGACCCTCCTCTTCTGAATGCATCTTGCGTGCTCCTGCAACCATTCTGCATCACCCACAGAGCTCAAGCCAAAACCTCTGCACTGCCTGAAGGCTGGTATATATTCAAGATCGCCTCTGGACACTGGAAGGGACATGGAGAGATCTGTACTAGGCTCACATTGATCAAGAAACCAGTACAAGGAAGATCCCCAGCTCTCAACCGCTACCATCCACACTGAAATCACCACAGACCCCAGCACAGCGGTGCCCAGGCCAACAAATCCTGTCCCAGCCCTGGGGCAGGGTAGCAAGGGCAAACCCAGGGAAGGTTTGGATGTGGCCACCTTGTTTGGATGTGGGCACATCAACTCAAGGGCCTGAGGGCCAAGCAGCTGAGTGTGGGTGCTATCAGAAAGTCTATAGACATTTTTTTGCTTTCATTGAGCCACTTTTTGCCTGAAAGTTTTGTCTTTGGCATCAATAGGGAGAACGCTGATAACAGTGCAACCTTGTTAATCTGCCTCCCAACCCCTGTTTACCCCCATTTCAATGCAAGGGGGACTGCTGGGGTCCTGTTTCCCACCCAGTGGGTCAGAGAGAGGACTGGAGAGCACCCTGAGAAGAAATAAGAGAGGGGAAAGCTCCTTTCCTTCCTCCTCCTCCTTAGAGCTTGAAGACCCCATGAGGGTTCTCAACAGAAGCTGAAGGGCATCTGAGGAGCATTGCTGCATGCAGGGAGAGCTTGGAGTTAAGAAAGCTCATGCTGGAGACCTGACCCATGCCCTCCTTCCAGTGCTCCCACCTCTATTCCCTCAGCACCCCGAATGCCTCCCTCCCTGCCGGCCAGCCGGGACGCACCCTGCCTCGGCAAGCCCAAGATGTTGTTCTTTCTCTTTGATTTCCAGGAGCTCCCACTTGGCCCCCAGAGCTTCGTGGCAAACAAAACATCAGAAGCCTGGGCTGGTGGTGCAGGAAGGAAACGCGCTCACATAGGGGCTGAGTCATGATCCCGCTGCTCCCTCCCGGCATCCCAGGGAGCAGGCGGCATTGGGTACCAAGGGATAGTTGGTCTCACTGCCCCCTGGCCAGCTAAAGCACCAAAACTCCTTCTTTCCCTCCACTTCGCCTCCCCTCACCCCCCATTTTCTTATTTTGAGAAACAAATCACTGCTTTAGTTTTCAGTGGCGGTGTTGGTTTGTTTGGGGCATTTCCTGCAGCTTGAGTGGAAAAGGCTGCATTTGCTTGCCTGGCAAGCAAAGGGTATCCCTGCTGCTCTTTTGGGCTTCAGCCAAAAGGCAGGGAGGATGTAGAAAACCTCGGTTGAAAACAGGCTCCTCAGCACTCCTGACCTGGAACAAGCTATTTGATTTTCTCGTCTCATGGCCAGACCTCTTGTCTTGAGCATCACACAACACCACAAAGATTGTCACCACTCAGATCTCTCCAGTGTAGAAAAGGCTACTGAGGTCTAATGAGTCTCTGAACCCAGGAGCACTATAAGCTCTGATCTGTAGGGTATTCCCAACTCTGCCCCCCTTACTTTGAGACACACACTCACACATATATACATACATATATATACATACGCATAAGAAAGACAGGACAAACGTTTTAGCAGAGCCTCTAGCAATAGGACAAAGGTGATGGTTTTAAACTAAAAAGAGGGTAGATCCAGACTAGGTACAATAAAGAAATGTTTTTCAATGAAGGTGGTGAGACACTGGCACAGGTTGCCCAGAGATATGGTAGATGCCCCATCCCTGGAAGTGTTCAAGGTGAGGTTATATGGGGCTCTGAGCAACCTGGTCTAGTGGAAGATGTCTCTGTTCATAGCAGGGGGATCTGGAACTAGATGAGCTTATGTCATAAGTCAAATCCCACCCCTTTAGCCATCTCTTTTCCAGTCTGGAGACCTCCAGACTGCATCTCGGGACATCAGCCTAGCTCAGGAGTGCTGAGACTTGATTTTCTCATTATTCACTGCAGAAATATTTGTCAAGCACTGGAGGCAAATGCTGCAGAGGGAGACTTGGTCTGGCAAGGAAGGGTAGGGCTGGGAAGGAACAGAGCAGGACTGGAAAGATGAACATTGGATGAGGAACCAGAAGATGGAGGAGAAAAGGACCAGACTAGTGGAAGGAACCTTCTGCATGGAGACTAGACTGGGAAAAGATGAGGAATGTCATCTGAATCTGCTGGACTAGGTGAGGATGACAGACCTTACAGTAAGGCCAAAGGCTGTTAATAGAAAAGACATGAGAGAGGGACCAATGGCTCAAGGCGTAGAAGGAATGATTGGGCTGCTCATGAGTAGATAAGACAGATTATGGAGGTCAGACTGCCATGGCTTGGAGAAAGCCATGTCCCCTGGTCTACTTTTTCATAGCTGTCAGCACAGACTGGTGAAAGTCCCAGCAGAGTACACGTCCCATGTCACCTGGGAGAGGTGACAGGCTCCTACTGTGCCCCAGTGGCATGGTGGCTTCAAATGCCCTGATAGCTCATGTGGATGCATCTATGCAAGAAAATAAACTGGCCAGCTCTGAGCCCAACTGGTCCACCCTTCCTACTAAACCCTCTCAGCCTTCAAAAAGAGAAAAACAGCACCCAAACTGCTTACTGTGAAAGGCCCCTGGCCTTCTCTCATCTTGAACCTTACCTGGGCATTGCATCAGTGCCACTTGACCTGGGCCAAAATCACACCAGCGAATGTGCTACAAATAAGTGGAGGGTCATTGCAGAAATGTGTGCGCCTCTGATCCTGGTCCTATTCATTTATGACTATAAATACAGGCCTTACTTACTTACTACCCTTGGGTAATGCTAGTGTGGGACATGGGTGGATTTGTCTGTTGGGATCTTACAACCTTACAACCTTAGAAAACATTCCTGCTTCCCTCCCCCACACCCAGGAGGATGGAAGAAGTGTTGCAGTTGCAGAGTCAAGTGCTCCAGGATTAGGAAATGCTGGGCTGGTGCATGTTTGTGCAACCTCCTTGCTCCTTCCAGGTGCCAGTCATTGCAGGGCACCTGGAGTTGCAGGAGATCCCGTGATGTGATCATGCAGAGAAGGGCACTTGTTGCATGATCAGATTGCAGGATCACACATGAACACTTTTTTCCCTCCTTTGACCACTGCCTCTTTCATCTCACAGGCCGATTTGGATGTATCCACTCAGCATTTAACATTTAACTGAGCCTGCTAAGTCCCTCACCAGTGATGGCACAGACCTGGGCAAGTCTGATCAGTGATTTAAGGTGGGATTTCATTCCCAGACGTGCTCAGCTGTCTCCACTGAGATCCTAGGGTAGCAGGGCTCCCAATTTGAACACCACAGCAGAGGCATCATTTAAAAGCTGAACCTAGACCACAGCCCCTCAGTAATGAGAAGCTGCTGGATCCATTTTTTCTTCACATGATGCCCAGCTCTGAGCCTTATTTTGGTTTTGCTTTATATGCCTTGTTGTAAAAGCAGAGGATTTGGGTAGGGTTGTCTTCCTGATTGTTCTGCAAATATCCTGCTGCTGCACAAACTCAGCTTTTCCCTTGGACCCTAGTGAAGCAAGGAGCTGGAGAGACAGAGGAGTTGCTCATCAGCTTGGGGTGCTGGGTGCCCACTGATCAATCTCTACTCAGCAACTCAGATCTCAAGACCCTGGTGTATGGTAGCCTGGAGAAAAAGAGTCTCAGGTGAGACCTTATTGCCCTCTACAACTACCTGAAAGTAGGTTGTAATGAGGTGGGAATTGGTCTCTTCTCCCAAGTAACAAGTGATAGGACAAGAGAAAATGGCCTCAGAGGAGGTTTAGATTGGTTGTCCAGAAAAACTTCTTTATCAAAAGGGCTGTCAAACACTGGAACAGGCTGCCCAGGGAAGTGGTGGAGTCACCATCCCTGGAGGTATTTAAAAGACATGTAGATGTGGCACTTGGGCCCATGATTTAGTGGTGGGCTTGGCAGCATTAGGTTAACAATTGGACTTGATGATATTAAAGGTCTTTTCCAACCTAAAGGATTCCATGATTCTATGGTTCTATGACAGAGTCCCACCCACCCTTAACTGCTCAGATTGTGCAGAAGTTGTATTGTCTGCTGAAAAAAGAAGCAGGAATGAATGGGGCTTGCTGAAAAAACAGTGTAAAACACAAAACCATTTGTCGCTCCCAGCCACACTGTGTCAGTGCACTGACAGCTTGGTTTTGTAGGACTGATGGATGATGACACAGAAATGCCAAGGAATATTGCTACTGGTTCCATGCCTCCAGATTTCCAAGAACACCATACATGATCCTTTGGCATCTTCACACATAACTTTCTGTTTTGACCCCATCTCAGATTTGAAGAGCTCATGCTGTGGTTTGTGTTAAGCATTTGTGTTCTGGAACATGTTCCAAGCACTATTCAGTCCATTTGGGTGGAGTAAAAAGAACAGAGGAGGCAAAGGTCTTTGTCTTGAGGGTTGATCTACAGTGATGGGTTGATTTATGATAGAGGCCCAATCTACAGTCATGTGCACAGGACCTGGTAGGGCTGCGGAGCAGCAGAACATTTCATTACTGTTTGGCCATCATGAGACATGCTGAAATCTCCATGTCCCTGTGGTAGCTGATCACTTCTGACTTTCCAATGGCCAGTGCAACACTAGAGCACTGACTAGAGTATGCCTAGAGCTTCCCAATGGAGGATTAACAAATCCTTTGTGAACCCTTAGCACTCAAAACTCCAAATAGTTGTCCTCCCAGGGGCCTGTCTTGGTGACAAATAAGTGATGGAGCTGAAAATGTCTGTTCCCTACAAGCCTCTGAGGAAGATGCTGCCTGGTCCCCCTCCTGTATCTGTTGTTTATAACATTGACGTATCTGAGCATAGAGCAGGACTGTATTTCTAAACTGGATTTCTAAACCCTGGATCTCCAGGGTTGCCTTGAAATAGATGGGGATCTCCAGGGTTGTCTTGAAATAGATGGCTTCAAGGCTTGTGTTTTCTTCTGGAATCTTCTTCTGGAATCAAAGGTGGTCTGGATCCTAGCTGGGAAAATCTCATGCATGGATTCTACCTTGTCAGTGATCCCTCTTTCATGAATCTTTTGATCTCTAAAGGATCAAATAGAAATGCAGGAAGGTTGAGGCTTCTCTTTTTAAGGTTCCTTCTTGCTGACAAACTGACACAGGTCAAAGCAGAGGGTTATCTTTTCTGGTAATCTTGAAACACATGTATGAGGAGAGCATACATGTAATCTGGGATCTGGGTTTGCTCAGATTGGAGAAGACAAGGCCCAAGGAACATCTTACTGCTGCTTTCTGCTTACCTAGTGTGGGCTGTAGAGAAGACACAGAGTCTCTTGTGAGAGATGTGCAGAAAAAGATGAAAAGCAATGAAGAAAATTTGCAGCAAGTGAAATTCTGGAAGTAATTAAACCTGGGGACAAGGTCCCACGGTGACCCTGAGATCTCTATCCCTGGAGATAGTGAAAGCTGAACTCATTAAGGTTCTGAGCAACCTGCTCTAGTTGGCCCTGCTTTGAGCAGGGGAGAGGTTGGACTGGAAACCTCCAGAGGTCCCTTACAACCTGAATTATCCTGTGATTCTCCTTTGTAAACCTTGCAACTCTCTTCTATCCCAGCATGTGGGAGCCGCTTTTCTGGATGCCTAGAGAAGGGTGTCCTTCTTAAAAAAAGATCCTTTCCATAAGGAGTCTGTGTGGTAGCACACTGTGGTGAATGCACTGGCAACTAAATAGTGCCTTTCTCTGGTTAGGGGGTAGATGTGTACCGAGGTCCCATGGAGGATCTATGGATCTCCCTGCTCACCACCCAAGTCTTCCAGGATCTTCCATGCCAGATCTCCCTCCAGTTCAGGCTCCTGCCTGCTCAAGGGAAAGAAGATTAAAAACTCCACAATCGAGACCACTACCCTGCCTCCTTCTATTCCCCAGCCTCCTGAAAAGCCCTGAAAGTGACTCAGAAGGAGTTTCTTCAATGTATGGGATTCACACTTAGAGGACCTGCTGCAATTAAATGACCCATTAGAGTTTCCTGGCTGTTCTTCCCTGCTGCTTTCCCGAGTTCAAAAGGTGATTTAGGATGACATGCTCTGCTCTACGTGAACTTGCCAGCTATTGCCAGCAGCATGACGAGACGCCCCTTCATTGTACATTAATTCCACTAGGCATACGGCCCAACAATCAAAGTGCCTCATTAAAGTTTAATTAAATTTCCCAAGTGATTTGCTCCTGGGTTGAGAACCTGTAATGCAAGCTGAAGCTTGTCTACGTGTGTGTGTGTGTGTGTGTGTGTGTGTGTACATGTACATCTGGGGTTCTGGGGTTTCTTTTTTTGTATTTGTACATGTAATGTTTTTTTCCTAAGCATTATCAACACTTTATGGCTGGGGTATGAAGTCAAACCAGAGGTGGCAATCCAGTCAAACTGTATGAAGAAAAGCCAAATCTTGCAGACTTTCTGCACCTACCACTCCTAATGAGAGTGCCGTTCTCCTGGAAGAGCAGCAGGATTTTATACTACAGGCCCCTTGTAGGACACAAGCAGGAGGTGCAGTGACCAGGACTTAGAAGTTGCCCTCCGACAGGCAACTATCAAAGCTTGGCAAGAAAACCCACAAATAACCCAACAAAACAGACAAAGGAATTCCAAACTTAACAGCTTTGGATGGCAAACAAAACCAGATCTCTTTACGTCGGAGACAAGACCCATATTTTACCCTCACCCTCAGTCTTATAGGTGAAAAAATGAAGAGGTAGAAAGGTCAGACACTGAATTGTGGCAGAGGCCTGGAGCCATCTCCAATCCATTAGTCTGTTCCAAGTGCTGGCCAACAGCAACTCCAGTGCAGGAGAGTTTTACTGCTACACTCAGGTTCTTCCCTGGGTCTTCCAGTGTTTTATATACTTTTTCCAGGATGGCATCCTTCTCCACCATCACTGTCTTTTGCAGAATTAGCAAATAGCTGCATTTTTGAATCTTGGTATCCAATAGAGTAGCAATGTGATAATCATGTTTTTCAAACTCTACATCTATGGCATCCTCCAGTGAGAGGGCATGCGGAGGCACACAGATCTCCAATCTGGTATACATATTGAGAAAGTGATCATACAAGATGCTCATCCTGAGCAGCCTCATCTTTGGATACAAGCTGACTTCATGCCAGAAGACTTGGGGGTTTTGGGGTACAGTTATACCTGGAAAGAGATCATAATGGCTCCTGAGGCTTAGATTCAGCCCAGTGAAGAGCAACAGGGTCTTCTAACAGTGATCCTCCTGTTTTGAGTTCTCCTCTCTTCCAGAGGGGACCAGCTCTTTCTATGGGCTCCAAAGAGAGACCAGCCAGTTAAAATCCTTTAGGGACCTTAACTGTGTGCCAGAAGGTGAGGGAATGCAGGCCTAAATGAGCCTGTGAGAACCCTGCAGTTGTCAACACACACTCTTATGGTACTCTGGGTTTGGAAAAAAAAAGGCAGCTACTAGCATGAAGTGATGTTCAGTCAACTGGAAAAAGTAACTTAATGTCCTCTTCCCCTTTATTATTATTATTATTTTATTTCCTGGAATTCCTACCGGAGGTGGAGAGAGGATGGGAGGCTGCTGTTTCCAATGAACTGCTAAAACAGTTCTTGTTTAAGGATCCTTTGGATAGCCTGGATGTCAAAATCTTCTGCCTATAGGATTTTGACAAGTAAGGCAGTTGGACAAGGATTTTAGTAGGACAACATTCACCAAAGGACAAGGCCCTTCTGATACTTTACTCTGTGGTATAAAGATGCACTTGAGTTATTAACCTCAGAGAAAAAAACACTCCATGACGAACCCAAATAGTTGCTTACAGGCAGATTAACCAGGACCAGTGCCCATGCTCTGCCTCTATGGCCAGCTGGCCTAGTCTGGTAAAGTCCATACAGTTAAACTCTCCAGAATAAGGTGACTGCATCTAAACAACCTATGAGGAATGGTCCTTGGACTATGCTAACTCCTGACCCATGGCTGGCTATCGTTGGGTTTATGCCAGCAGGCTTGGGCCAAAATTAAGCCAAAGACTATGCTAGCAACAGTGCAAATGACTGAGCTCTGATGGCCAGTCCATATCGAGATATATCCAGGTTGCCTCTGTTATTTCCTGCGAGCTGGAAGTTAATCTCCAGATTAAAATTCCCTGAATACGAAAGAAGGAGCCAAGACCAAGACCTTGTTCAGGGGATTGCAAAAAAATGAACAGGCGCAGAGATTCCCAGATCCCTGTGCACTGATCATGCACTGCAAAGGCAAAAGGGGAAATTTTCCTGTATTTTTCCTTGAACTGGAGTGGATGGATAGCAAACAAAAGCAAATACTGAAACACTTACTCATATTGAAAGAACCATGAGCACAAAAACCAGTCATCCCCTTGAAACTTCAAGTGAGGTGGGGATTTCCATGTATTGCATGTGTTTCCAGATCTAAAGATAAGCGTACAGCTGGTCAAACATTTTCCATTGATGATTTCCTTGCAGAAAACATCCTTCTAAGTAAAAAAAAAAAAAAAAGAGAAACTTGCAGAAAACTCTAGGTTTAGCTTAGTTTCCCTTAAACACACTTAAAAAGAAAATGCATTTTACACAGCTTTTTCACTTTTCTCTCCTCTTGAATAGCCCGTATACGTGAAGGAAAAATAAAACTGATGACTGATAGAGTGAGATTGTTTGATATTTTTAAAGATATGATGCGTATTTTAAAAAGAATTAATATTTTTCATAGCAACACCCAAGCTCACCCAGAACATTCATAGAAAGTAGATTTTTTTATTACTATAGTTTTCATGTGCTGTACTCATTTCTTTCCTTTATCTGTAATCAACAGTTTCTTGGTAGAGTTAGGCTTCATTTTCATCATTGTATTCTACAAGTTTGAAGACCTATGTAGTTTTAGTAGATTAAAGAGAACATAATGAAAATAGAAAGTGTCCACCTCTGAACCTTTCTGGTTTAGCAAGCACTCTCAGATTTAAAAAAATAGAAAAAGCCTAAAGCACTATGGAAATGTGACTTTTGCAACCACAATATCCCCATTTACTGCCCTCTTCCCCATTGTTTATAAATCTTTTGGCCAGTCCAAATCCAATCTGATAGCATGAAAGAAGTTCCAAAGATGTGATGATGATTTTGATGATATCCATTGAATTCAGACACCATAATACTTCTTTCTGAGAATATGGTACAGCACACACACACAACTATACTACTGAACACAAGAGCATTGATGTGTGCAAGAACTATTTGTAGTGCCAGTCTGACACAGGATGACATCTACATGATGCAGAATTAGCCAGGATGGGGCAGGCTCTCTAGGGCTGCATCCTAGTCATGCCACAACCTGCTGCAGGACTCTGAGCAAATCATAGCATCCCTTTTATCCTTGTTTCCCAGCCCATAAACTGGGGATGCTTTCTGCACTGTAAGGTGTTATACGGTTAAAGGTTTGGAGTTATTTACAAGGAAGGGAAGAACCTGAACAGGTTGATTATTTATCTTCCCAAGTTTGGAAGTGGCATTTGATCTCAGTGAAGACAGCTAAGTGTAGGTGAGCTGAATCTCATCTATAATGTCTATGAAGCCAACATTGGCTTGAGACCTAGACTCTACGTACAATAAAAGTTATTACTGGGACATCTGTCTCATAAAGTGTTTGAAATCAAAGGATCATACCCTACCCGAACATTTCTGATGGGACCATCTTCTAATATTGAAGAGTGTTCCTACTACTTCCTGTCTGAATGGGAAATATTTGAGGGGTGGAGAGAGGAAATTAAATTAATAATACTTCTAACCTTAAAACACAACAGTGTTTAAAGACATAGGATCACGGAATACAGCTGGGAAGAGATGGGGTTTCTGTCACACAATCACTTTCCAGTCTGTGAGGTGGGAACTGGAATTAAAAAATGATCAGGGGAGACCTTATTGCAGCTTTTCAATACAAGAAGGGCTTTATAAAAAAGATGGAGGGAGACTTTTTACCAAGGTCTGCAGTGCCAGGATAAGAGGCAAAAATTTTGGATGCCCCATCCCAGGAAGTGTTCAAGGCCAGATTGGATGAGGCTTTGAGCAACCTGGTCTGGGGGAAGACATCCTTGCCCACAGGCACTGGACTTGGACTAGATGCTCTTTGAAACTGCCTTCCAATCCAAACCATTCCGTGATTCCATGATTTAGCATTAATTAGTCTCTAATTTAGCATTAACTATGTTCAGGTGAACAATTCTTTTACTGACAAAAAGTGTTAAATTTTTCAAGAAATATATATTTATTTCAATAAATATATATCGATATGTTTATTGAAATACTTGTAAGATTTTATTTATAAGATTTTACATATTTATAAGATTATTCAATAAATATATTAAAAAGGAATAAATTTTTTTTCCGACAAAGGCAGTTTTATGTTGAAGAAATAATGATGAGAGAACAATTCAGATTGTCCAATTGTTTATTGATGATTTTGTTTGTACTTTTCAGCCAAGCTGCAAAATGAAACCTATAGAATTAACAAATATTTCTAAAAATCAGGTGGGAAGGTTACATATGTTTGGAGGCTGGAGGGAAACAGGGATCTGCTTCCTGATTCTACAGTCAGCGTTATGTTAATGGCAGACAGTAATTATGACTGAACTGGGTCAGGAATCCACACTTTCAATCTTGCTTCTGCCACCAAATCACTAACTGCCCTTTGCCAAGTCACTTAAACTTAGTGAGCCCTGACTAACCTGTCTGCAGTACTGGAATGATAATTCCTCTCCTAGGGAACCTGGGAATATCCGTTATTCCCTGCAAAATCCCATAGAGCCGATGAACATACGCTTTTATTAGTTTCCTCTAAGGTGACATTAATGAGTTGGAGAGAGATTGGTGTCTTTTGGGAAAAATGCCTGTAGTAATAGGCTGAGGCTTGGGAGATAAAACTGTCAGCATGAAAATATTTGGCTAGGAAGGAAGATCCACAGTAACACATGGCAAAAGCCCACTGGGGAACCAAGGCGAAGCAGTGTTGAATAAACTGATGTGGTGATTAAGAACAGAGTTCCCTTGATGTTTTTTGATGGGAAATATCTGAAAGAGCTTAATTACATGAGGATGTAGAACCCTGATGCCCATTGATTGCATTTGGAGGCACATCTGGGCTTTCTTCAGGCTGGATGTCCAAAAATGGGTCATGCCATGGGAATGGTGTTAGAGGGTTGAGACCTGGCTTTGACTGTGTGCACCTCATCCTGCCTAGGCATGAAAATCTTTCAGGGATCCTGTGAGATTTTATACATCTATTTTAAAATAAGACAACTTGTCTTTGTAAAAATGCCCTTCATTCTTACTCTCTTCTTCATTGTATCCTCTACAAGGTAAAAAAGGAGCAAGAGCAGTGAGGCTGGATTTAGCTGACTCCAGTGTTCTTCCTGCAGTTTCAATGAATCGCACCAACACATGAAGAGCCTTGAGCAGCGTAGACAAGACCCATCATGGGTGTTTTACTGTGTAAATAGTGTTAGCATCACTGAACTGCCAGAGGACTTCATCCAGATCCCAGCAATGCCCCATGCCACCCTCTCCACAAATGCAAAACAACAACAGAAAAGTCCTTCACCCCAAGTACTTTATAAATAGGGGATTCAGGAGGCTGAAATACTAGATTAACTTATTATTATTAGGATATGGCTTTGCTTTGACCACGTGCTGGTTTCATTGAGTGCAACCTCCTAAGATTCAGTGCAACTGCTTCTCATTTGCTTCCACGTAAGCTCAGACCCAGCAGCTGTAGCTTACTCCACCCCTTTCTTGCACCCTTTTAGCACCTAATCACACACCAAAGTGAGGTAGCACCACACAAAATGGAATGAGGTGTTGTGATTTCCACCCTGAGGCCTGCAGGGAAGAAACAGGCTGAGGGGACACCAAAGCTGAGCTGTAGCAGAAAGAGATCTCAAGATGATGGTGCAAGTCCTGAGCTCCCTGCAGCTGCTGAAATTACTTAATAATTAGACTCTTTGGACTGTGGTCACACAACTTACTGGTAGCTGTCTACAAGTTACCTGAGCCTTTCTACGTACCTATGCAGAAGCAGCTGAGAAGATGGAGCACAGCTGGTCAGCTAAGCTCCAAATTCTCCATGACGCCTTTTTCCTCTCAAAGAAAACAAAGAACTTGTATTTAATGCATTTAGAACACAAAGGTCTTGTATTTAATATATTTTTAATGCACTTCTAATACAAACTCTTGCAAGCCTGTCAAAGGGCTGTCATCTTCTGGGGCTTCCAAGGTGGAGTCTGGTCTTTGGTTCAAACAGAAGTTGATCTTGATGTAGTGCTGTAAACCCAGAAAAGATGAAAGTCAGTGAAATTTCTTAATTTTGAAAAAAGGATGAAAGAAGCTGACACCATTGGTATTTAAATTGGTAGCTGAGTACAGCACTGTGTGGGAAATGGCTGGAAAACAAACCCCATGGAGGGCAGCAGCAGGGAGAAGTTGTGAGCTAAGTGGCAGCCTTGGAGAACCAATCTGAAACCATGCTGGAAGATAGATGGGAATGAGCAGTTCCTATTCACATCTTGAAAAACAGGAATATAGTTCCCAGGGGAGAACTAGAACTGGGTGGAGGTAACCAGTGCCAATCTTTTTGTTTCAGCAATGGGTCAAGAGGAAGGACGGGCTGCAGGGAGCTCTTGAGTGGCTGCAGTAACATTCCAAGGAACACGGATATTTCTCTGCAGGCTGTGTCCTGAACTGGGACACATCTCTGGATACACCTGCGTTATGAGACAGAACAGCAACGGCACTGACTGTCTCACCCTTCTGCCAGTAAGCATCATCTAGCCATGCCTTTACTTATTCACTCTCCAACACAAGGTGGCCCCACCCAAACTGCCTCTTGGGAATGGTCCTTGGTCTGTGTTGACTCCCGACCTGCACCTAGGGATCGGTTGGGGTGAGTTAAATTCCTCAGACCAAAATCTTTACCAAAGATTATAACTACGTTTTAAGGGTAAGGAGACGACTCACATTTCAAGAGAAGGTTTTGGTAGGTCCCTCTTGCCGGCCGTCACAAACACCCTTTTCTCTCACACATTGTAAGCTCTCCTCAATCCCTCCTTCACTTCTCCACCAAAGACGTTTCACTTGCGGGACACATCTGAGCCCATTGCTTTCTCACCAGTCTCTTACTCTCAGTCCAAAGGGCCCTTGTGGACTTTTGTGGGTCCTATACTGTCTCTTTCTTGAGGTCCTGGCCATATACAACACTGCTCCCAAGGCTAGGGTAAGGCAAGAGGGAGAGCCCAGTCTGCTCTTAACTCCACACTTCCACTTCATCCTTCAAACCTTCAGTTAAAATGAGCTTCATCACAGAGACATATAGTCCTGCCTTTTCTTTGCAGAAAGACAGTACAAGTCAGGGAATGAAACACAAAGGTTGTCTTTCCATTGCTCAGATACTGTCTTTTTCATCCCAAATCACCTAGATGTCAGCTGCTGCCAATCTTAGACCTTTTTGTGCTTCTCTAGCCCCTCACACTGAAGATGTCCTGTGCTGTGGCAATGCAGGAAAAGCCTTTCTGCTTTCTGAGTACAAAGTGATTTAGGGTGGCTTAAAATTACAATTTAACCAAAGCCATACGCCGCGGTTACGGCCATTAACCTCAGGGTTCCTTTTAAAAGCCTCTTCTAATCAGGGACAATTTCTAGGCTTGTAGCGGTAATATGAGAGCAAGTCTTCTTCAGAGCCTTGCAACTCCCAGTGTCTCATTGCTCCTGATCCCCGACAGCTTTCCCCCTCTCTCTCAGTACCCCACATCCTCCGCTGCCTCCTTTGTTGGTCCCTGTGTGAGAGCATAAGCTGTCTGAAGACTTATTTTCAAGTGTTAGTATTTCTGCTACAGTGAGAGATAGAAGAAAATGTAGTAATAGAGTGAGAGCCCAGAAGGCAGTTCCTGAAATATCCCCCAAAATACACGCCTCCAGATATTTTTAAGGAGCCCACAAAGTCCTCAAAGCTGTGTTTTCCATCCTGGCTTCTTACAGTGAAAAGGAGTTGTGGAAGTACATTCTGGCTCCTTCTTAGGACTTTGGACAGTCATGAGCATCCCGTGTATTATTCAGTGGGCTGATATGAATGAATCAGCAGAGATCCCTCCTCTTTGAAAGCTAAGAAAAGCTGCAACTTTGTCAGAATGCCCCATGGCAATTCCTGACCCAGCTGACTGCAAAGGGAAATTTAATTTCTTAGTGATGTTTAATTAAAATTTAATTTTTTAAGAAGCAGTGGATGTCCTGAATAGATTTTTATTTCAAAGGGAATGTTTGAAAATTGGTGCTCTGATCCTGTGTGGTGCTGCAAAAGTAATGAATAGATGCATTTTTGTAAGGAAGATAGTCAGATTGTAAGATTGGTGGGGCAAGAAGCACAGGAGAGTTGGGGGTTATGTTTAATCCTTGACTGAAGTTGTATTATTTGCAAAACAAATAAAGAATAAATTATTATTAAACATCCTGTAATAAAAAGGGCCTGCAAGAAGCAAAGATCCTCTTCAAGTTATAAAGTCTTGGCTAAATTCTACTTAAACATAGCAATCCAGGAGCAACTATACAGTGAAGTCCAGCTACCTTTCTGGATGCACTTCCCATTCCTCCTTTCTTCCTCTCAAAATCCATCCTGCAACAATTTCATCAGACTGAGATCTGATCCCGTATCGAATGTGCTGAATGGATAAAATTCGCAGTGGAAACAAGTTGTCTGTGAGATTAATTCATCTCTGAAATCAACATTATGCAAACGGGACCCACCCTAATTTGTGTGAACAGGCTGTACATTATCTTATGATTAAGCAGCTCTGTAAGCATCAAAATACCGCGTCTCTCAGGCTTCCCTGTGCAGGGTCTAATCCAGGACTGGTTGTTACGTTCTTTTCAGCTCTGCTCTGAACCATCAATATGATGCCTAGGGCCTGGTGAGGTGGGATCCAAGAACTATACAGGCACAGGCACAATCTTTGTGTTGAGTTATGCATTAGTGGCACCTTGATTTTTTTCATAGGTGGGCAAAAAGGGTTACTCCAGCATGAGTACAAAACCCCATTATGTCTCTTTGGCCATGTGGTGGACATGGACCACCTCCAAAAGGTGAGATGGGAAGCCAACCAGCATATCATGCAGAGTAACATGGTGCCGTAGTACCATTGCCTCTTCTTTTTCTGTCCAGTGCAGGAAATAGATAGATAGGCACGAAACTGCTTTTTCACCCAGCTGTTAATGTGGGCATCTCCTGTCGAACTGTGTTGATGTGGTTTTGCTGCTGATTTCTCCTATCACTTGCTCCATCCTCATTCTCAATGGAAGCATGAAGAAGAAAAGGGTCATCCTTGCCTCTCTTTTAGATTAGATGTGATTCCTGCCTTACGTGCATCAATTCAAGCAAGAAAGAATTTCGAAATACGGAGGAGTTGGATGTAAAGACAGTCCAAGAGGAGAATAATCCTATTACACCTATAGGACTGCAATAGGGTGTAATAGAACATCATAATAGCATAATAGAAGACATATTCTCCTTTGTGTTTGGTACTTGTAAGCACATCCAGAATACTATATCTGGTTTTGGGGTTCCCAGTTTGGGTCTTTTCCACAAGGAGGAGATTGACAAACTAGAGAGAGTCAGGCCGAAGATTACCAGCATGGTTAGGAGATAAAAGGGCAGGATTTACAAACAGAGCCTGTGGGAGCTGGATTTATTCAGCCATAAGCAGAGATGCCTAAGGGGCATCTTACTGTTGTCTTCAACTACGTAATGGGAGGGTATAGAGAAGGTAGAGTCAGATTCTCCTTGGATGTCCACAGTGAAAGGAAAAGAGGCAATGGGCTTTGACTGCAAGAATAGAAATCCCAGTTAGACATTAGGGGGCTGAGGGAGGAGGAAAACCTACCATGAGACAGTAAAAAATTGGGTGTAATAGGAGATGTTGGGGGATCTCCATCGTTGGAGATACTAAAAACATTGATGAGTATGACCCTAAGCAATACGCTGTAACTTTGAAGTTGGATCTAACTTCAGACTCACCCTGCTTTGAATGGAGGGTTGAGCCAGAGACCTCCTGAGGTCATTTCATGGTGAAGGGACTCCACAATTCATGGATCACTCCATGATTCTGTGAAGAGCTCAGGACAAGCCCCCAGCTGCATGTGTTCATAGATGTAAGGGAAGCTTTAAGGAAGTTCACACCAAACTCCATAGTCAAAGGTGACTGCCCATCACTGCTCAGAGCCATGCTGAGAACAGGTTGGGCACACCCAGCGGTGTGAAGCCACTTGGTTATCTCATATGCAAACAAGGGAAGTATTAACTCTAATTTATTTCTTGGCAGCAAGTGGCAGCAAGAAAGAAACAAACTGTCTGATGATGTTTATGAATGGTCTTAGCAATGCAGACACTTCAACGTACTAAAATACTGAGTGGTTTTGCCAACTCTGAAACCACTAAGACAATGTAAATTGTGGCTTTTGCAGGGTAAAGCCCTCAAGATACTCATATCTATACATATCTAAGATAATCATATCCAACTAAACCACAACCAACAGAGGCAACACAAAACATTTTATTGCAATATCTATAAATCACACAGTGCCTTGTCCGTTCTCTGGTCCTTGGTTCACCTGATATGGTTTGGCCATGTTCATACTGTAAAACTCAGCTTTCAAAACAGGGTGGTCCTGTTCTAAGTCCAATCTGTGCCTGGGAATTGTTCCTGAGAGTGGTGCAAAATTATGCTCAATCTGTGCCAGGGATTTGACATTTGTAGTAGCCAAAGTTCCCGGTGACTCAGGTAAGTGTTCTGGTTATCCATACACATGCTCAGACACACTTCAGGGCTAATTCACTTCTTATATTTACAGAGCATTCCTGGTGAGTCTCAGGGAACTCCACTACTGAATGTGAGTAGAAAATGCTCCATTTAGAATCTTCACGCCTCTCATTGAAGAGTTGGGGCCACTTCAGTGAAGAGTCAGAGCTGGGCAGTGACACGCTATAGCAGCAGGGGTGGAGGGTTAACAAATCCAGACAGTGGTTTCAGAGGAAGGAAAGTGTAAAGGCTACCCTTGTTCACTGGGAAGAACCTATCTGCACTGGGGTTTGCAGCAGTGGCATAGCTAGGTTTCTGCAAAAAGGTAGATCCAATTTCTCACTCCTGACCAGTGTCATAGAATCATAGAATGATTTGGATTGGAAGGGACCTTAGATATCATC
>JANHGB010032199.1:0-12734 GCA_026283785.1 Coracopsis vasa | reverse complement strand
CAAGGCCAGGTTGGACACAGGGGCGAGAAGCAAGCTGCTCTAGTGGAAGGTGTCCCTGTCTGTGGCAGGTGGTTGGAACTGGATGAGCTTTAAGGTCCCTTTCAACACAAACCAGTCTGGGATTCTATGGCCTTCTTCCAACATAAGGAACAGCAGCCTTCCACAGCCTGTAGAAAGGTGCTCGTTTTCTATTAAATTCTATGTACTTTTAGAACAACTTAAATGAAATCCTGTTAGTTTAGCTCCTGTGAAATTCTGTAGGTTAATTTCACTTGACCATGATGACCAATATTCTGCTTATTGCTGGTAAATTCACACAATAACTGAATTTGGTTCTTCACAGACAGAACAGTCTGTGAGGAGCTATGGCAACCTGTGCATTTAAATGAAACATTGATATGCAGGTTCCAGCTTTTAGGAGTTTTGCAGAAGTCTATCACAGCCTTCTTGTGTGATGAATCCCCAGTTTTGAGTTGTTTGGCTTTGAACTGTATTAATCAGCTGAACTGAGACCTTTGAACTGTATTAATCAGCTGCTAATTGAGGTACAGACACCCTTGCCTGTGCTACCTCTTCAGGAGTTCCAGAAGAGAGGACAGCTTCCTTTCTCTTTGAAAGGAATACAATAGGAAACAATCCTGTGATCAGCTTGTGAAAGAAGTGCTTTGGTTTGGAGTGTTGATTATAGATATTTGGCTAAGATGGGATGGCGCTGGAAGTGTACTTACTTTCTACCAGTTAATAAAGATTTGTTTTATGAGCTTGAAACAAAATACAGTATTATGTTAAAAAGTATTAGTTCCATATAAGCTATTGTAAGCATTGAACAGAAAATATTAAGGCCAATAAGACCAGTTCTGAAGCTATTAATTTTTTAAGGACCATATTTTCATTCTTTTGAATGGGCTAGGTGACTCCGTTTAACGGCACAATAAAACTTAGAGATGTCTATCTAGACACTGTGGATTTTCATAACTGTTTCTGAGTCCATTACCATGCCCTTACATACATGCTTGTGCAATTTCTGTTCCTGCTGTATTTGTATTGTGCATTTTTTTAGCTTTTGGATTTTTCTGATATGTGTATATGTTTCTTCTGTTTGTTTTAATTTTTCTATTAGTGATGCTCCTTCATCCTTCTCCCCTGCTCCTCCTTAAGGGCTGGTTGGTGGTATGTACTGCAGTTGTACTACCTGCTAGTTACTTGTTTCCCATTCTTTATCTTTTCTATGCATTTTTCAGTAGTTTTGCTGTCGGCAGTCATGTGAGGAAGGATGGCTTCTCTCCCTGAGGCTATGGAGGGGGGTTACAGTAATCAGGTGGGTAGATGACAGCCAGGAACAAAGAAGGGTTTGGACTGAAGAGCCTGTGGAAGTGCCAGTGGAGCATGTACTCAGGCTGCAGAGATGCCTGTGGGGATGGGGGCCTGCCTTTACAGATTCAAAGCCTGAGCAAAAGCCACAGGCCTAACCCTGCACAAGAAAAGGTCTGCAGGGGACAAGGCAGAAGTTCCCCCGGTTGGCATTTTGGGTATTGGAGCTATGTCCTTGTGAGAAAGACGGTGTTGGTCCAAGCCCTGCTCTTCCAGGGAGAAGATTACTAAGGTGGTAATGGCTTATTCATCCTGTGTTACCTCTTTTGTTGGTTTGATGGGTAGCTTCGTTTCTCTAAGCAGTATTACTTGCAAAAATGCCCAGCATCACTGTAACCATCGCTTTCACTTCATTCTTACCTCAAACCTAGCACCTGCTAAAGCACTCGTGTATTCACGTGTGGTGTGATGCATGTAGAGTTTGATGTTCTGGGGAAAGTTACAGTACAGAGACAAATTATTCTGAGAACAGATGAATCTCTGACTGGCATTTTACTACTGGATTTGACTGTTGGATAATAACCTGGCTAGTAAGAAATGGGCTTGTCACTCAGCAAGCTGCAGGAGTTTTCAGCATCTCTAATTATGAAGTGAGAATTTCTTCCTAGCAACATCAGCTTTCTGTAGTACTTGTCCTCTAGGATATGTAACATTTAGTGTATTCTACATTATCTTGAACACAGTGTTATTTGGGCTTATTTTGACACTTGCTGCCTTAGCAAACCATGTATTTTCAATGTACTTGATTAAGAGAACTTATGGTCATTTAAAGACTGATTAAATAAATACATAGTCCTAAGTAATATAGCAAAAAAACCCCACAACAAACCAAACACAAAACCCCTCAGGTACTGGTAACAGGGCATTACTGTTAGGCTGTAGCCATAGAATAGAGAACTGTTCCTATTTTAAAACTAAAAGCTACTTTAAAATCATGTTGTTTCAAAGCAACCTACTTTGTGGGTTTTTTGTAGTTTTTGTTTGTTTGTTTGTTTGTTTTGGTTGGTTGGTTTTGTTTGTTTTTTTTTTTTTAACCTTTAGAGGTACTAAATCTGCATTTTACAGAAATGATGAGTGTACCCATTCCCAAAGAAGGGTGATGCGTGAATTGCCATGTATTACAGATCTTTAAAAGATCACAGTGCCCAGTAACTTTGTATTTCCCCCCCAAAATACAGGCCTTGCAGTAACACTTCTGGTACTGGGACTGCAGAGTTCCAGACCTTAAACATTTGCTATGCTGTACATACAGGCTGGAGAAAAATTAGGTCCTGCCTCGAGTTTTAATTCAAAATTACTTTATTCATATTGTAATTACTTTTTTTTTTTTTTTTTTTTAAATTGACCAATTTCTCTTTTTGAAGTGAAAAGCTGGAAATGCTGGTCAATAAAAGCATTTGAAATACAAGCATATGTTATTTCCTTTTTCAGTTAATCAACAAGCCCTGCTCTTCAGAGTATTCTGGTGATGTTCTTCTCCTTAATTATGATGTTAATTATTTAAAGAAGAAAGCAATTCAGCTGGCAGGAGATGGTGTCCTTTCAATCTGGGATAAGAGTGCAATCTGGTACCTCTTAGGCAGTCAGTTTGTGATGCCTGTGAGCTCAGAAAATCTGTGACTTGTACCTACTAGTACACGAGAGGTCAATACTCGTGTCTAGGGACAGCTGCCATCTCATTCTGTACTTGGGTGACTTTCACAAAAGCCCAGAGTGAGGATTGACTTCATGCTTCTTCATTTATCTACTTAAGTGGACCTCTTAATTAGTCCTGGGACAAAAAGCCTTTTTTCCCCAGGAACTCTGATTGGGAAGATGTAGCCAGTAGATGCACTTGATTTATGAAAGAGCATCCTTGCAGCTCTGACCCCTTGAATATTGCAGCTGCCTTGTAATTACGATTTTTCAAGCCCTGACTGCCCATGAGAGGCCAGGATATGACTGTTGTGACTGGTGGGCCAGGTGTTATCCTGAGGAAGGACCCAAGGTTTGGTCTCTCTGGGGTCAGGAGCAGTGGGCCTGTCTCTACCCAGCCATGGAAACTGCACGACAGTGCTTTCTGCCCTTCAGCTACTGCCAGCTGCAGCCTGTGCTGCACTGCAGAGGAATAGGCAATCACTACTGCATGTCTATGTCCATAAACTGGCTCATAAATCACCCAAGCAGCAGCCCTGAGAGGGGGCAGGAGCTTGTGATAGTATTTATCCACCACTTCCAGCCAGAACCCTCTTTCCAAAGGACCATTTTCCTCACTCTTAAATCCAAATTCAGTGGTCTTTACAGTGCCTTGCTAAGCACAAGTGAGGGTGGCACAGGATTCCCCCTGTCTGCTGCAGACCCTGCTCACTGCAGCAGGAAATCATAACTGTGCTGTCTAACCGTGATGGGTATCATAACCACAGCCCTGTGTTGTAACCGCAGCGGGAGCAGGAATCACACTAGCAAGGCTTCTGACCACTTTCTGCCTGTCAGATGTTATATATTTCCAGGATATTTCTTCCTCTGTAACAGTTAACAAATAAGATGAATGAATTGAGCAATAAGATGCCACATTGCTGCCTGTGACTGGCTCCAGCCTGACTAACTGCAAATGCTTTCCTCTCCTAAGTCAGCTGCCCATGAGTTCCTTGGGAGTTAGTCAGAGTTTCTAGCACTCAGAATTGCTGCAGATGAAGCTGCAATGCCACTCCTGGTTTCGTGCAAGCCAGCGTGTGAGCACAAGCCTGGGCATGGGGACAGTCAGGGCACCCAGCTTGCAGCTGCTGGCTCTTCTAAAGAGCCCTGAATTTATAGATTCAACAGTCCAGCTTTGCAGCTTGCCATCAAAGATGTAGGCTGAAATTGTGTACTTTCCCCACCTTCTCCTTGTAAAGTATTAATAAAAAGTAAGTATAAAAAGGAAGGAAAGGTAACTTTTGTGTTGCATCACATTACTATAACACCAAAGCCATGTCATTTTGCCTCTCAGATAAGAAGCCTTCCTGCAGCTAGACCCTGGGGTCCACTTTGAAATCATGCACTATGTGTGTCTCTCTTGGCCGCTTTGCTCTCCCTGTGCAGGCAGTATTGATGTCTGATCTGTGGTCTTCTGCTATTTGTGGTTATACTTCTGCCTCCCCACTCAGCAGCTGCTACAAACCCCTCCCCAAATCCACTTGCCAACCACAGCGACCCCTCCAAAATTTTCCAGCAGAGGTTTTGTGGTGAACCAGGACAAGCGGAGAGGAGTTTAACCACAGGTAGCAAGGGGGCTGGCTTTGTTGCTGCCCTCTACTTTATGGACATATTGAAGTTCCCTGTCCCATCCTTCGGCATGAAGACCCTGGAGGAGGAGGGGACCATCCCCAGGGGGGTGTTTGCACAGCACCTCATCCCGCATGACCCACCTAGGAGCCCATCAGGGTGAGGCAAAGGGCGGGTGGCAATGCACACCCAGCAGGTTAAGAGGGACCGCCAAGGGGGGTCCAATGCAGAGGTCTGGGTGTAACCATTGACTGTGGAGCAAGGGAAGCTGGTTGCCTCTCCCAGGTACAGGCTAAAGAGGACTTTGTTTGGCCATTTTGTGTAACAGTAAGTTGAAAAATAAATAGAAAAAAAAATAACAATAACCTGCCTTTGAAACAGGATCAGTGTTACAGTGGTGAATAAAAGTCAGCAATCATCCCTGCTTGGGGCTCTAGGCACCTGGTGAGGAATGAGTAAACTCTTACCACCCAAATGAGAAGTGAATAAAGTCCACTTACTTGCCTTCACCTTTGTTTTCAATGTGCAAAATCAAAATCTGCAGACTTCTTGCACTGATGGAAACAGCACAAAGATGACAAAGCTTCCCCAGGATTCTTATGGTCCTGTGGTGTCCCCTCCTTTCCCTGCTCTCTGCCACTTTATCTGCCGATCAAACATCAGAATTTAAAGAGGCTCATCCTGGGATAAGTACTATGTCTTCACTCTTTTCTATTATACATCAAGAGAGTATCTGGTCCTCTGAAATAAAAATGGATCTGATGGCAAAGGAATCAAAAAGCAGAGCCCAGCTCTGGCCGTGGACTTTCTCCAACCGGGAGACCAGCACCCAGCCCCTCACTGGTGCTTCTGAGCAATAAATAATTCCAGTTGAAGACAAAGGAGATGGGGAGAGGCAGACACAGATAACGTGAGGCTTCATTTAGCAGCACATTCCCAGCTTGAAATGGTTTGAGTGGCCAAACCACTGGCCAGCATTTATCCCTCGGATAAAAGAATTGTTGGGAAGTAGGTTGCAGGCTGCCAGACACAAATGCATTTCTAGCCCAGGACAACCCATGTGCAATCTGATCTATGCAGCCTGAATGAAAAGACACTGAATCAGTTAAAGCATAAATTATTTCCTTTGTCAGCTGTGGACTACCTTGCTTTCTAATAGTGAAGATCCATCTTGATGGGGAAACCTACAGGTCTGAATGACACCATTCAGAAATAGCCTTGCTTTGTTTTCCAAAGACTTGAGACACAAGTCCTAACACACAATCCTTGCTAAATTTTGAGCAAGTGATGTGTAAATAGTGATTCTTGTGGAGGAAGAAGTTGTGTTTTCCATGTCACTTACACCCTTTGTACCATGAGGCAAAGGAGCTCCATCATCAACCTGCGGTATGAAAGACCCAGCTATGGCTGGGCACGCTTTTCCTTGCTAAATACATCAGAGATTCCAAAGAAACTTAATCAGTGAGAAGTGCAAGGCAGAAGCATCACCAAATGGTATCATTCTTCATAAATTTTCTGTACTCAGTGATTTATGTTTCTGGATAAAGTGCATCAAGCATATTGGATGGCTCAGTGGCTGTTCTACACCAAAACACTTTCTAGCTCCTTTTTCACAAACTGTCACTAAATCTCATGGAGTATCTCACAAGTGGAAAATGAGGTGGAATTGAAACAAAGTGTCCTGAAGGCAGCCGCAGGCTCATGGATCTTTAATGTGTTAAAATCTAGCAAGCATCACTTCACTTACAAAATATCCATTTGCCAAAGGTTTATTTTACAAGCTCGATACACTGTTGTTATTATTTGTCTTATTATCAGGCCTTAGATCTGCACAGAAAAAGAGACCTCTTTGAACTTGAGAAGGAAATTGTCCTGCATTTGGCAGCTTAAGCTTGAAATATAGAGATCAGATGAAGGAGGGAAAGGCAGGCACGGGAAGGTTCAGTTACCAATCTGAGCTCATGCGGTAAAGCAGCAGACACTAATTCACATCCCCACAGGTGCAGGTTCATCCTGAGCCTCATGGCAGCTCTGGTGCAGCTTTCAGTGACATGGCTTGTCACTCTTTGTTTGCATCTTAGAATGAGTTATGGCTGGAATACAGAATACAGCTGGGACTGAAACATGGAAATGTAAGAAGGGGAAGAATGAAAGGAAGGAGTGAAGGAGGATAAGCACATTTTCAGATGACTTGGGGTCACAGGAATGAAAGGAAGGGGTCAGGCAACAGAGGCAGGCGGCAGTGTTGACAGTGCCCTGGCAGACAGCAGTGTAGAAGGTGCCAAGAGAGAAGGAAGAGAGTTGAAAGGGCTGCCAAGCAGGCACAGGGCCATGGCTAGTGAAAAGGGGGGGAGAGCCAGGGTGAAGTGGGTCAAGAAGGGGCAGAGGATCTGGCAGGCAGGAAGAAGGGGACAGCTCTTCAAAAGTGCTGTAAGCTGAAGATTTAGATGAAGATTTAAGTCAGGTTGTAGGGTAGATGAAGGATACTACAGAGACAGGCAGGATCAACCCCACAGACAGAGGGAAGCAGCAGGGGAAGGAAATGCAGCAACACTGGCACAGACGCAGCTACTGCAAACTTTAGCTTGGGGGAGTGCAGGAGAGGGCAGAGGAGTGGATGGCCTTTTACTTTGGATGAAAACACATCTGTCCCTAAACTGGTGGTAAGGCGTGAAAGCAACAGCACGAAATGATCAGGTCCCCGTAGCTGGGACCTTGAGCACAGCTGTGAAGCCGAACACCCCTTGGAAAACTCAAATTACTGTGTTTTACCTCGCAACCAAAACGATGTCCCCGGGCGGGTATCGCAGCCCTAGCTGCCGTTTCCTCCCTAAGAACCCGCGGAGCAGCTGGGGCTAAGTGACGACCGGGAGACAGGGAGGGCTGCCGGGGCTGCGCTTTTTGGGGAGGCCCACGAGAGGGAGCCTGGAGTAAAGGAAAGGCGGGAGCTGGCTCCGTCGCTGCCCGCGGAGCCCCCGCCCGGCGGGAATATGGGCTGAGTGCGGGATGGGATGAGAGATGGGATGCGGGATAGGGTGCTGGCGGGGGCTGTCAGAGGCCAAGCGTGATGCAAGTGGCAAAGGTAGACACCTCTTGTAGTCGCCGCCTTTTCTCCTGCTGTGCTACTTCAGGCCTTCAGAGAAATGGGAGTTTGCCATTACAGAGTTGCAGCACCGGCCCCTCTGCCATAGCCCAGCTCCCAGCACAAGGCAAACGGGCTGAGGTTGGTCACGTTAGTGGCCCTTAAGCCAGCATCTTCCCCCTGCCTGACATGATGTAGGGAGGGTAAGGAGGTGAGTGTGAGAAAACTCCATGTTGCTGGTATGGATGAAAGCTGCTTTCTTATCACCCACTGAAGTCTTCACCTTTTTGCTTCATTGAGAAATAAATGCAGTTTGGAGTTACCCAGAGATGATCCTTTGAGCCCTAAGCTCATGAGGAAGGTGAGCACATGCTTGTGTTAAGCCTCTGCTTAAGCACTTTTCTGAATCTGGGCTGCAGAGCTCAGAACCTTCCAGGGAGAGATCTGGACTCAGAGGAGCTACATCCACTTATTTGGGGATCAGTCTTTGTATTGCTGAAGTTTGTGGGAGATGTGGTGTCAGCCCAGAGAGCAGGAAGGGCAGCAGTACCTGTACACTTCCCTATGAGGGTTGCCAAACACGGCTTGTGCCACAGCAGGGAGGCAGCAGCTCAGCTGACCAGAGTGAAGGAAACTCTTGAGGCTGCACTGGTAACCTGGCACATAGAAATTGCTGTTTTAAAAAGTGGCTTTGAAGGAAAAATACAGCCCTTATTGAAAGGCAAATCAGTAGCAAATTCTCTTCAGTGAGTGTTCAGGGGAAGCACACAGGGCCTGTGTTGTATTACTCTCCTGAAGCTTTCTACCACACTGTGAGAGGCACAGCCAGGGCTGGATAAATAATACATCATAATTTTCAAGTCCCAGGAAGGTGACTTGGAGGTAGTTCAAAAGTTCAATGAATTATCAGTTCCCCTTGGATTCTTTATTTCTCTTGCAAAGGATGCTATCAATCTCGATAACTCACCAGCTACCCAAAATAATAATAAGTAAAAGATCATTATGTTGAAATATTTGTTGTAAAGCAGCATAGCAATTTGGAAGATTAATTCAGTCCAGAAGGGGCATTAGCTGTTGGCTAGAGATGGGCTGGACACCAATTACTGCTCTCACTCATTACTTCCATGGACAAGGATTGGGAAAACACCTGCAGTGCATGAATAATTCTCCTTGAGTTAATATGCCTTCATTCAGTGCTGATTAACTCTATTTATACCTCATCTGTGGTGATGAGAGTGATGTGATTCATTCCTTTCTTTCTGTAACTTTCTGATAAACTGCATTTATTTGCCACCTTTGACCTCCTCACGTTGCACACTGCCTATTAATCCTTCTCAGCCCAGGCTGCTGCTGCCATCCCAGGCCATTCAGTAGCCATCAAACAGCTGCTTCCCATTTTCTTTCCTTCCTTTAAAAGCACCTGCTACAAAAATGTGGGTCAAGGGAGAAAATAGACTGGAAATTTCACTGTGATGATGGAGGAAAGGGGATATATTTTATGCACATAACATCTGTCTCTGTGGGGTTGTCATGTTGTGAAGCCTCAAGGTATTACTGAAGAACTATTGATCAAGTGTGATCCATTTGGGGTATTCAGTCCTGGGTGACTGACAGCTGCAAGGTAAAGCATCCTGGGCATGCCTTGATGCATAAGGCATGACCATCTTGAAATCAAATGTTGCCATTGGTGTCACTGAGGATTAGCCTCTGCCATTCCACACACACACACTTTCATTTTTTAGGTGCGTTTTAATATTTATTTCTCTAGCTCCTGCTCCAAGTCAGGTCTACAGGATCCATGGCATTGGGCTTACTCTTCCAGCAGGCTGATCAAAACATGTTATGGCCAAATACTCTCTCTTGAGGCTGGCAGGACGAAGTCTGCAAAGAGACTTTGAGTGTACAAAATGTTCCTGCTTCTCCCCCATCAGCACAGCAGTACCCAAACCAAGCACTAAAACTTGCCTTAAGATAGGATGTAAAGTAAAAGTATCTGACTGCTTGCAAGAAGTAGAGATGCTCTTTTGCTTCTTTGTAAATTGAGTTACACTGCCCAGTGGAAACGCTGACTGGTAAAATCCCTCAAGTTCAGACCAGGAGCACAGACATATAACCTACCCCGGTCTTTGAGCAAACGGGGAAGTTTGACTTTGGTTGTCTGACTTATTTGAGGAATGGCTAGGAGCTGGCATTTTCTTGTAAGCTCCTTTTCAGCTCTCTAAGTCCAAGTATTGCAGTGCTTGGATCAAAGCATCAAAGCAGACAAACATCTTGAAGCTTTAAAATACTACCATTTCAGATCATAAAGTTACAGAATCATGAAGCAATTTAGGTTGGAAGAAACTGTCAGAGATCATTTGGTCCGACCCCCATTCAAAGCAAGTCTAACTTCAAGATTAAAACTGTTTATCCAAGGCCTTTCCCAATTGAGCTTTGAAAATCTCTAAGGATGGAGATAGCACAGCCTCTGTGAGTGACCTGTTCCAGCATTTGACCACCCTTGCTGTGAAAATTTTTCCCTTTGCATATGATATCTTATTTTTCACACATCATTTCGTGCCAACCCAGATCCAACACTTAGGATCTGCAGCATTTACCATAATCTAGGCAGGAGAAAACTTGGCCTTTCTGCTCAGCCCTGCCCATGCTCTATCTGCAGCATGAGTGTGTGCTTTTCTGGTGTGGGACAGGCTGGGTTCTCTGGAGAAGCTGAAATACCTCCTCTGGTACCTGATCCCCACTGTTACGCTATAAATCTTTTTCCTCTGGCTTTCTGAGAACATGTTCCTCTTTTACATTTTCCTTTGATCATTGTTTCAAAATCTTAAGGGATTCAGCTGCCTGCTCTGTTTATCTTGCTACCCTTTCGTCTCATTCAAGGTCTCCAAACACCTTCCCTCAGCATGAGATAAAAGCTTGCACTGAGACTCTGACCCTTTTGTCTAATTCCCCAGTCCACTTGGATCTCTTCACCAGCCTTGTCAGGCTTAAATGTCATTGTATGGTCCATGTAGATGTTTCAACGTAGCTCACTGTCCTCACTCTTCCTGCATTTCAAACCTCGCTTTTATTTCCAACATGTCCAAGGTCTTTTCTTGTCTCAGTAGAGATCTGTGCTTAGTAGCCCACACTGCTCTGATGGCACTTCAGAGCCAGGTCACCCTGGCCAACCCCGTGGTGAAGAATTTGTTGTAAATGGGCTCCTGACACTGATGGCTGTGGTTCAGGCAATGTCTCTGCCAGTGCTTTTTGTCATCATCTGATACCCATCAGATATATAACCAGAGGGTGGTGGAGGCTAACAGATATATACCCATCAAGTTATAACCAGAGGGTGGTGGAGGCTTGTGGCACGTGGGGAATGTGGGGACAAGAGGGTCAGAGCTGGCAAGGATAGGGTAAATACACTCTAGTCACCAGTATGGCAGTGATGGGTGTTAGGCTGCAGGGCTTGCTGGCTCCAGAATTAGCAGCTTTGTTCCCTCCCTGTAGGCTAGAAGGGAAGATCTCCCCTTCTTGTTGCACACCCCACCCAAATCTGAGAGGACCCCTGAGATGCCAGCTGGTCATGTGAGGAGAATATGTTCAGGCTTCAGTCCCATGGATCAGGATTGTTTTGCCATGACACACTGCCTTTACCTGCTTTGAAGGCTGAACATCACAGTCTGTCTCTCTTTGGCTTCTCTTGGCTAATTTCAGAGTGATCTCTTCAATTTTGGCTCTCTTTGCTTTGAGTTCTCACTTGCAAGCCATCACAAGGCTTCCCAGAACCAGCCCTCCCATGACAACAAGGGGGATTAATGCCAGCAACGCTCCTCGCACACTGCTGTGAGCTCTCAGTGCTCCTTTCCTCACTGGTTCCCAGTGCTGGCCTGGGCTGCCTGCTCTCAACATGGTCCAGGTGAGGTCAGCAGGAGGTACAGATGCACTCCTGCCACGCAGCTCAGTGCCTCCTGCTAGTGTGAAACAGCCCCAAGTCAACCAAGGGCATCTTGCATCTGCTGGTGTTTTCTGTTTCCAGAAGATCAGCAGGATGTCAAAGGCTTAAATAAGAAAGAGGAAGGTTCTTAAAATGTGCATTTATAGCCTCGCTGTTGCACTTCTCCATGACAGAGGGATGTTTCAGCTGTAGGTGAGGTTGGATAACCACCAGCAGCACACTGGGTGGCCGGGGGAACACTGATGGACCAGCCAGGAGAAGTTTCCTCAAGCTGAGAGATGGTTAGATCTGAGAGGCAGCACAACCATCCATAGATGGATGGACATTGGAGTCAGGCCATATGGGGATTAATTGCTGCAAGCCCAGAAAATAGCCGTAGAGGGATAACATAGCTGTAAAAAAACAACCCTCTTGGCTTCTCACACCTCTCTGCTTGCAGTGTTCTCCTCCCCTCCAGCCCTCCCTGCTCCCTGTGCGTGCTGCCTTAAGGCACATCCTGGAGCTGTGTTTAATGGAGAAGTGATTTGTCTCATAACTGCAGCTTTACACAGTGTGCTTCTGTGGGCGTTATAAATTGCTAAGCAGATTTAAAGTGTTTTTTGAGTTGCAAACTGCAGTATTTCTCCACATAGTGATTATTATTCATCTTTTCCAAGACACTGTGGGCCTGATCCTGCAATCTGCACTCCTATTAAAGTCAGTGCTGTGGGAGTACTGCTGGCGTACAGACGGCAGGAGTAAGACCCAATTAATTTAGCTGCAGGGAAGAGCAGGGCAGCAAACAGGCTTTTTTAATTTTTCTTTTTTTTGTCCCTTTTCCTGTGTATGTATATGATTTCTCTTGATCCATGGACACTTTCAGAGAGCTATGTCTGGATGCACGCTCTTGGCCTGCACAGTGTAGGTGTGCTTGCAAGCTTCAGGCTTTCTAGGGACATGTCCTCCCTTACTATGCTTCTCCCTTCCTTCCTTCCTTCTTTCGTTCCTTCTTTCGTTCCTTCTTTCGTTCCTTCCTTCTTTCCTTCCTTCCTTCTTTCCTTCCTTCCTTCCTTCCTTCCTTCCTTCCTTCCTTCCTTCCTTCCTTCCTTCCTTCCTTCC
>JANHGB010032190.1:0-13711 GCA_026283785.1 Coracopsis vasa | reverse complement strand
GCGCGGGGGTGGGGGAGGGCCTCGGGGGAAAGGGGAATTGGGGGCGCAGTGTTGGCGGCGCCGCTGGCTCCGGCCCCGCTGCGGGCGGCAGCACTAGCGCGGCGCGGCGTGCGAGAGCCTTTTAAGCTCCGACGGCGCGGGCTGACTTCCGCCCGGCTGCGGGGGGCGACCGGGGGGCGGTGGCGGCGGGCAGGAAACATTCGCCCTCCTCCTGTCCGACCTGCCTCCATCCGCCCGCATCCAGCCCCGCCGACCCCAGGCCCCTACCACCCTCTCCATGATATTTTAATACCGGTTTTCGTTAGTGGGACCTCCCACCACCCTCTCCCTTGGGTTTGACGCGCTACCTCGCCGCTCGCCCTTCTTTTTCGGTTTGAGATGCGAGCGGGGAAGGAGCGGGGCTCCGGGGGCCGTTCTTTGAAAGAATCAGAGCGTTAATGTGGCTTTAAACATTAAGTCGCTCGATTAATTGTTTTCTTACGGCCAGTCTATGGGCGACCGGCTTCTTACCCCGCCGTCGCGGTCGCTGCCGTGGCAGCCGTGCCGGGGAGGGAGAGCCCCAGGTTTGTTGCTCGCCGGGGGCAGGCAGAGGTTTCCTCTCCTTCAAACTGCCTCGATGAAGTTAGCAAAAATTACCGGTGATGCCGTTTGCACTGCTCGCTGCGAGAGCAAACCTAAATAAACTCGCAACAATTACGTTTTTTTAATGAACCCCTCGCAACCAGCGGCTGCTGGAAGGAAAGTTGCAGCTGCAGCTCAAGTGAGTGACCACCCTCGTTTTGGTGGGGCTTGTGCTAGCAAAGGAGGACACATGGTATCTTACCCTCAACTAGAGAACACGGAGTGCTGAAACATTTTAAAAAGTGGAACTGGCTTAGGGATTGGAAAGCCAAAAAAAAAAAAAAGAAAACCAAATAGGAAAAGAAATAGAAGTAGGAAAAGATATAGACAGATTTGTGAATGAAGCAATCTGTAAAGAAGCAAAATAAACTTGAAACAAAATAATGTTAAGTAATGATAATAAATTTAAAGGAAACACACAGAAAACAAAAACGGGCTATTAAAATACATTGAATTATGTTCCTCCTCTGGAGTTATATAAATAACGCTGTTTAGGCCTTACACACACAAATAACACTAATTTAAATCATCTACTTAAAAATGTCTTTTTTTCCTTTGCTGACAGGTACGATAGGCAGCTATGAGCCATGCCTGTGAGGATTGCTCACCAAAAGCCCTTCAGAGAACTGAGAATCTCGGAAGTGCTAATGCCCTTATGGGAGGCCAAGTGATGGGAATTGCTGATGGAGTCTATGGGCAATAAAATGTGTTAAGTTGCAAATAAGCATGAATATTTATTATGCATTTGTATTATTTATATTTATATTAATTATATTTATTTATTAAGCATTTATATTTATTATGCCCCTCTAGTATATTCAGCTGAGAACTCGCCTTATATATCACTAAAGGATTCGGGTCTGCGTTCTTTATATGTTCACATTTGAGCATGCAGGTGAAACCCACCACAGCTTTGGCTAGCAGAGGTTGAAAAACCACTGAGCCTTGCCTGTGTTTGTCCTGTGGTTGCTGCAGATGATTATGATGCTGCAGAGCTTGTCCTTTTCCAGATGAAGCCAGTTAGTTGAGAAGAATGGTAACTTCCCAAACAACAAACGTGCAGAGGATCCATTTGGGTTTCCCAGATAACCCTTTCCACTTGCTCCCTACAGTAGGAACCGTCATCTTGTGTGTTCAGAAATATTTTAATTGGGCAGAAATTCCCAGATGCACGTCTCCAGGCATATCTGACACCCCTTGCCTTCCTCAGTGACAGCTGTTTGCTTTCCAGCTTCTGGGCTGAAGAGGGGAATTCTGCCCATCCATGCTTCAAATGGCTCTAAAGGGTTCATGAGACTACTTAGATACTGCAGAAGGTCCTTTTCGCTGACAGGATCCACTGTATTTGTGCCAAAGCTCCTGAAGTTCGTTTGCAGCTTTGACCCTCCCTGAGCTTGTAAAAGGGCATAAGCAATTCACTGTCCCTGAACAGTGGGTTCTTATTCTTCATCTGTCATTCTCGTACTTGAGCACTCCATCTCTCTAAATCAAAGTCCTTTTCTTGTCCATCCACCACTGTCAAAGGAACAAAATATTTTGAGGCTTCCTCTGATTATGGATGGCTTTTTGTCCTCATTGTAAAAAATGCTGAAATAAAGATAAAAGGAATATACCAATATCATACTAATTCTGAAACATTAGCTGCTGAAGCACTTGTGCGCTCAACTACACAGCAGATAGCACTTTTATGTGCATTTTTCTGCTTACTGCATTGAATGGATTTTTTTTGATCCAATGAACTTGTTCTGCTTAAAAAAAAACCTCAGCGCTCCTCAGATAGAGCAAAGCATCAATATATTTCATTTGTTCTCTAAGCCAAAAACACACATGGGTGAATAACAGTGCGAGGGCGATAGGTGAAGTACAAGAGGCTTCTGGTTCTGGTAGACAGCAGAATGAGAACTTATTTTTATGATTTTTCCCTGGGAAGCTGGTGCTTCACATTTACCCTTTTTGTTTCTGAAAAACAAAAGAACAATAGCTATCCTAGTTAGCGAGGCTATTGTCCCTCTGTGCCAAATACATGAAATCTTACTGCTTACGTGAGCATCTGAGGTATTTCTGTGCATTCTGCTTGTGCTCCTTGTGTCACTCTGCTGAGATTTCTTGATTTTATTCTCTTCTTTCCAGTATTTTTCACACGTGTTTCTCTCATCTTTCTTTTGCCCTCCATTCATACACTGTTGCCTGCCTGTTTTTGAAAGGGTGTACTTTGTGCTAAAGGCAAACCCATCATTTAAGCTGTGTTGAAAACATAACTGTGTCAAGATCACATTGGAACTGTGTTAAAACGTTAACCATTAAAACATTCTAACAATGATAAGATCTTGGCATGATTAGCCAGATTTTCAGGAGATCTGAAAGAGCATCGAAATATCTCTGAAGGTATTTCCACTTAGTGAAAAACCTCTGTTTGGCAACACTTGCCTGTCCTTGACACTGCAGCTAAAGTGTGCATTAAAAAGGTGTTGCTGGGTTTTTTTCCCTTTCCCCTTATATTTAAGTGGAAAATAGGACTATGGCAGAAGACTGCACCTGAGTCATTCTGTAGTATCTGCTTCCAATGCCGGGATGTGCTTTCCACTGTTTGTACTTGGAAGCTTCTTTTGCTTGAAGGAAGGCATCTGCTTTCTGCCAGCAGCACTACAGGACAAACAGAACGGTGTTCCTGCCAAAAGCCATACAGCTGGAAAAGCCAGGGGTCTGGAGGTTAAAAGCTTTGTTAAATAGAACCAGGTACAGTAATTGTGGGTATTTTGCTGTAATTTTACAGGCAAACATTCACATAAAAAGCTCTCCCCTATACCACCTGTGTGAAATGGTCCAGCAGCCAGATACTGTTTGCCTTTCTATGTTGAGCAGTGTGCAAGCTCAAACCTCGGCAGGGCTTGTGAACAGGAGATGCTGAGTAGCTGGTGGAAGTCCCTGAATGTGCACAGGTAATAATAAACATGTAGGACTGTACTTCTGTTGTCATTGTTGCTGTTTTGCACCTAAGGACCCAGAAAACATTTCCATCCCCAGTATTGCTATACCAAAGAGTGGACATAAAAAGCTAAGACTTGCTTCAAGTTCTGCATAGTATTTCCAGGGATTATAAGGACCTAAAACTTTCCCTGTTCTGGTTCACCCAAGAGTCCCTTTCCTTCTTTATCTGCTAACAGAGACAAGAGACACAGCATTGCATCCAACTTGGATCTTTACCTCTTACTCTGGAGAATTTGGCTAGTAAATCAATGAATGAAGGGAGCACTTCCAACAGTCTATCCACAGGGAAAAGCTGCAGCAAGACCTTGGTGCTTGTGAAGTCTTTGGGGATTTCACATTTGTCGGTGCCAGATAAGTGAAAGAGGAACATTTTGCTGTTGATTTTTAGCTTGCTGTTAGCAACTTTTTCATTGCACTGAGAGAAATATCCATCTTTTATTTTGGCTTTCATTGTGACTGTACTCCATGGACAACTGTGCCACTTAAGTCCAGCCACTTTAGCCCTGATTTGTGCTTTTATTTCTTTTTTTTTTTTTTCCTTTCCTCATTTTTTTCCTCTTGTGAGCACAAACTTCTAAATTTGCATCAGATTCCACATTTGCCATGCCTGCTATTGCATACTGACTCTTGCTCAACTGTATATCTGTCATTGGATCCATTAGTAAGTACAGTAGTAAGCTTAACTTTCTGCATGTGTTGCTGAGTTTCCTGTATGGTATGCTGGGTCTTGAGCAGGGTGGAGGGCTGGGGAGCAAAGAAGCAGTAAGTGTTGTCGCTATGGTATAAGTCATTGGGAGCTGGCTTGCTCAGCATATTAATTCAAGCTCTTGACACCCCCTCCTCCACCAGTCCGTCTCCCCTATGGCAAGGTCACCTTGAGTTTAAAGATGTCCTTGTTAGGATGGGATGGGATCCAGAGGGGAACAGGGATAGCCTCCCCTGTACACACATGCAAGTGAAATCTATAGATCTTGTTGGTGTGCATCTCCACATCTCTACACCCTTCAAGCTTTGAGAAGCGGAGGTCTTGCACTCAAACAGCTGAGATAACTTTTAACCCCAGAGACATGGCCTGATTTAGGGATTAACCCTCTACTCTCCATTCCCAGATAATTAGCTACTCTTCTGCCTTACAGCACTAAACTTTGCGGGTAGCTGATGCAAAGGTGTTATTTTGGATGTTCTAAAGAATGTTTTTTTCACTTTTATTGATAGAGTGTCACAGAGCACATTTATGGTTAAGCCTCGTTCTAGCTCTCCTAATACTTGGTATACACCTGAGAGTAAACTAAATTACCTTTCCCCCACCTGCATTCTGATTCATTCCTTCTTCCTTTCAGAAATTCTGGCTGAAAATCATGCAATTCTAAAGATGTAGTGGTGTTTAGCATCACAAAGACTTTCAGCACCTTTACCTCCCAAAGACTGCATCTCTGAAATCATTTTCCTTTTCCAGACTTCTCAAATCGCTCTCTATTCACCATCTGTTCAATCAGATTTCTTGTTAGACTAAGTACCTGTGTTCGCTTTAATCTTTGATGATGACAGCCCCCAGGATGGGCTCAGGGCCAGAGGATGCCAGTGTCTGTTCTTCTCACCCTGATGCTGTTTTAATGCTGTCACAGCTTTCAAATGTGATGCCTACCATTAAGAATGGTCTAAATACAGGCTTTAGCTCACACTTCATTGACTGGATGTTGGACTTACGCAAAAAGTGATGCTGGAGTAGTATTAAAAGCTCTCAAACGAAATGTCGCATCAGGCCTCTTTTCCCTTCAGGAAAAGCTTGGCAGAATAGACATGTCTTGTAGACATGCTCTGCAGGTCAAGAAGTGCAAACTCTGAGCAGCTGGAGGTAGAAAGCAGATGTCACCATTATGGGCTAATAATTACAAATGTTTTGCTATTAGCCTTCCATTTCCTGACACTGCTGCTGCTGCCCCGATACTTCACTTCACATTCATCCTCTCCACACAGTTAACTCGTCTGTAATTCAGGTGTCCACCCTACCTTCCTTCTTGTTCGCATCCTCAAGATCCTTTTACTCAGCTGGGGGACTGCTGTTAAGTGCAAGAGGTTGAATAGGTTAGCGCTTGAGGGAGAACGGCTTGTCAGCTGCTAATGCTTCCCCACAGCTGTGTAAACTCTGGGTGCGGGCAGCTGTTCCCCTCCAGATCTGGCTGCAGGAGCTGGGAAGCCTGGCACCCACAGCTATTCGTTACCAGCCCCCTGCACTGGGACATGTGAGTGCCCCCTAACAGCAACGCAATGGCTGACCTTGTATCCTGTTCAGAGGGACACTGGAATCTTCTGTCTCTTCAGATGGTTGCAAAGAGACATCATCTACATCTTAAGGCTATCTGTGTCCAAGTGCTACCCATCCTCATCTCGTCATTCCTGGAGACCTGGACAGACCACTTTTCCCTCAGGGCCAGATAGTGTAATTCTGTGAGCATCAGCAAATTGGTGACCCTCAGAAAGCAGCATGTGCCCTCAGATGATTTTGTGTTGTGTGCAGCACTTATCCTGACCCACATTCATGTGTTGCTCTCTCCCACAGCTACTCTAATCAAGACAGGTCAGGTCCAGAGGTATAAATTGAATGATGAGAGAGAAAAGTGGAGGTATTTCTGCATTGTCCTTAGCAGGAAACAGGGTTTGAGCTACTCTGGACCTGAAATGTTTAGGGGTTTATGTGTTGAAACCAACACTGGCCAGGGATGCAAAGGTAATGCGTTCCTTTACAAGAGCAAATGAACAAGCAAGCAGCCATACAGGGTGATAATCACAGGTTTTGGTTCATGAGAGTATTTATTGTGGCTCTAATTGTGTTCCCTGTAGCGAAAGCTGTAAGACAGACTCAGAGGAAGCTTTTGCTGCCTTGCATCATGCAGTTCCTCCAGTCTCAGGTTACAGGATGACTCTGTTGTGCACTCATGGGATATGCAAGAGGTTGGAGTCTTGGATCCCATCTCCTCTGCAAAGTCTCTGGGAACATGAAGTAACCCATGAAAAGGCCTCTCCCCTCCTCGAAGCTCCTCCAGGAAACTGAGAAGGGAGAAGCTCTTGCCTGGGCAGCTCTCCCTGGCAGTGGGAGCAGGCGGCTGTCTCCTCTCCTATGTGGGACGTTGATGGCATCCCTATGGTCCTTCATAAAACTGAGCTTACAAAAGCACCCAGTCACTCCCATCACAACCCAGACCCCCTCTCGCGTGCTATTGGGAAAAAGGCGGCTGAGACCCTTTGAGTGAGAGCCTCTTCCCAGAAAATGAGCTCCAAGGAGCCACATGTTTCTTGGAGGCTATTAAATGTCCCTTTGCAGCATGCCTTCTCTCTGTGTGCAAAAGGCCCCTGTGCCTGCTGGTGTAAATCCTTCCCAGGATACCTCCACCACGGGAGCTATAAATAGGCTGGGGGATAAGAAAAAGGGAAGCTTTCTTAAAATGGAACATACCACAGGTCCTGTTTGCAGGAGTGGAACTTTAAAGGGAAAGCAAGGATTCGGGAAACTTTTAAAGCTGTTGATCTGACTGATGCTATAGTTCTCAGAGAGAGGAATGCTGTCACTCTGAAGATCTTTTCCCTTTTTTGCTTTACTAAAGCAGGGTGTTGTCTCTCAAATAAAACCCACATACATTTATGATGACAGATGGCTGCTGGGAAGAGAAGTTTGTATATCTTGTGTTTGCTAGCTGCAGAGCTAGAGTTGTGTTGAGCCTGACAGCCCCTTTTGTGAACCACTGCCTGGCAGTACAGATGCTCATTTGTTTAAATAAAAGTAGCCAAGGGGCTTGTTTGATCTCTGCAGTGCAGACCCTACCCTTCCTCCGTGTTTCACAGCTACCGGGCTTTGGATGCTACTGCAAGCCGGAGACGTAAAAATACGGAAGGAGGGAGCGAGCCTCAGGAAGCCAAGTCAAATGGTGGTAGCAGCATCTCAGGAAGCTTGCCCAAGGTGGTGGGGTGCAGGGCAGGTGGAGAAGATCAGAAGCGTAGGAAATCAGGGAAACAGATGTGGCCATGCCAGACTTTGGGGAGGGAGCTCCCGAGATGTGGGGCCAGCATTCCCATGCGTTCCCATCTGGCAGTGAAGGAAATTATGTAAAATGGAGGGGCCAGGGGCCCCCTTTCTTCTTTTTTTTTTTTTTTTTTTACTTTTTCTTCCAATTCTTTTCTCCTCTCACTTCCCATGATGCAATTAAACAGCCATTGCTGACATCATCATGTATGCACGCTGAATGCAGCCATTGTGTCTCGGCTGTGGTGCTGTACTATATATAGATTAGTTGCCAATCTCTGCTATGTATCAGCAGGGAAGACACCCAAGGAATTAAGTGAGCAGTTGCACTGTAGGACTCCTGGCTTTTGTCCCGTGGCATCAAGACACTATGGACCACTAGAAATAATCAAAGATAAGTGATTTGGAGGCCCAGCCAGGAAACTTTTGAAGGACTGATTTGCAGCAGTGGTAGGAAAGCAGCCTTCTAGGTTGTGATGCATGGAACAGAAAGACAATTTGACCCACACATGTTCCTTTTATGTAAAAATAAATGGTTAATGGGTAATCTCCCCTTGCCAATGTCTATGCCAGGCAGCATTAGGTAGCTGCAGATCCTGCTTCCTTAGCTTAGGGGGATGAAGGAATAACCTCCACCTGGGAATTGTGGTTTTGGCCTTCTGGGCATTTGAGTACAGAGTGATTTCCCCTCTGCCAGGGGGTCAATGTACCATGTAATCCATTGTGCAAGACCAGCAGAGAAGCCAGTGCATGTCTTGGCATTGCTGATGGCATAAAAGGGTAAGTGCTCAGGGAGGACTGGTGCTACATCTGCATCCACCATATACCAGGAAATCTCTTCCACACTGAGCCTGTCCAAGTGATCTTGCCAGCACTTCCCTAACTTCCCAGGTTAGGGAAATTTGGTCTTTTGCTTTTCCAGTGGCAGGGTATTCTTTTGCAGCAAGACAGCTCCATTGGCTCCTTGTCCGTCCCTCCCACCCAGCCCTTTGGCAGGAGCTGACAAGAGTTGATTGAGCCAGTCTAACAGCTCAACAATTCAGAAGGGGGCAAGTCCTGCTCCTTCCTTCTAGCTCCTGCTCTTTGCCGCTCATCTCTGGACACCCAGGGCAGCTGACAGCAGGAGCTGATGAGTGCTCGAGTAAAGGAGGTGGTGGGACCACAGAGCTGGATGCGCAGGAGAGGATTGTGTCTGAGGAGGTAAAGGAAGCTCTCCCTGTTCAGCAGCAAGCTGTTAGATTGACTCAGACAACAGACAATGTGAGGGTGTAAATTGATCCTGAAAGGAAAGCTTTGATGTTACAGGCTTTTTTTTCTTTTTTGTTGACTTCACTCCAGGCCAAATTCCAACTAAACTGTGGCCACTAGCAGCTTTTTCAATCATTTCATGAAGTCCCATACCAAGGTGATGAGACCAAGCGTTGCTGCAGCCCCAGGCACGCACCTTCCTGCCCTTTAGCTGCCCTTCGGCCAGTCACAGCCTCTCTGTTTCTAAGAGATGTTCACGTCTTCACTCAGTAAATGGCACTTTTTGTTGCTCTGGCTCCTGCTAGACATTTAAGAAAAAGCCGAGTAAAAATGTTTATTTCTTGTAGTCCCTGCAAGGGTGGCTGTTGCATTGGTAGCAGGCAGAGAAAATGGCTTTGAAAATCTTGAAGGATGGAGGTTCCCCAGCCTCTCTGTGGCCCTGCTCCCATGTCTGCCCCACCTCTCACAACAAAGAAGGGTTTTCCTTATGTCCAGGTATGATTCTCCTTGCTGCAACTCATGAGTGCTGCCTCTTGTGCTTCCAGTCTTCTCAGGCTAGATAAACACACTTCCCTTAGCTTTTCTTCATACACCATACTCTAGCCCCCTAACCATCTTAGTGACACTCTGCTGTACTTGCTTCAGTATATTCATATCTTTCTTGCACTGGTAAACCCAAACTGGACACAGTACCCCAGGTACAGTTTTCCTACTGCTGAAAACAGGGGAGGGATCACTTCCCTTGACCTGCTGGTTATGCACTTGCTGGTCCAACCCAGTCTGGAGTTAGCCTTCATCCCTGTGGGAGCACACAGGCTTATGTAAAAAAGTCCCTTGTAAAGGACTTGTAAAAAGTCCCTCTCCAGATTCCTTGTAGGCTCCCTTTAGGCACTGAGAGCTGCTCTGAAGTCTCCCTGGAGCCTTCTCTTCTGTCTGAACAAGCCCAGCTCTCTCCTATACTTGTTAGTCCTTTTAATTACATGTATATTGCAGAGTGAGCGAGAGGCACAATTCTGGATGTGAAAACGTAGTACAGTTTAAGCCCTTCTGATGTGGTTAACTTCACCAGTGAAAACAAGGGCAGCACCAGAGCAGACAGAAAATATCATGGTATTTCCTGGATGCAAACAGTATTTCTACTTGGTAATAGCTATGCTGGAACTGATTGTCTTTCAGTCATTGTCTTTTTAAATCTCAGATACAGAAACCGTATACTTTTTAAATTGATTTTGTATATTTTCTTGATATAGCACCCTAAAAGCGTTCACCTAACTTGGTTATTATATTTGGGTTTTAAGAATAAAATGTTTTAAACTTCCCATAATGTTTAACAGCTCCCAAAGATTCTTCCAATATTGGCCCAAAGCATGGCTGGGGGACGGCTGACTATATGACTGTCAAAAAACTCCCAGAGCACTGAATACCCCCATGAAACCAGGCATCTCAGGAGCCCCAACAGCAGGAGCTAAGCATTGAGGCAGCATCTGCCCTGCCTTGATGTGGAACCTTGCCACGCTGGCCTTGGCAGGTAGCTGCTCTGAACTGAATTCATGTATTTGTCTTTTAAGATGAAGTTTGTTAGACTTCTATTTTCTGACTGCACAGATCCAGGAGCTTGGAGAAAACCTGGTAACAGCTGTAGTTCCTCAGCAGCAAAACAGTGCGACCTTTTCAGAGCATAAGTGCTGATTATCTCTGACATGGTAGACCGAGGGTGCTTCCAAAAATCCATAAATAGCTATCTGATCCCTGCAGCAGTGATCTGCAAGGCTATGAAGACATCTCTGCTTTTCAGGTTTCTTACGCAAGTGCCTTGCGTAATACCTCAGGCTTCCAGGTATAGGAACCATAGGCAGCCCATAAGGCTGAATGCATATCTTACCCACCTTGAGGCCAAACAGCCTGACCTTTAGATGATCTTCAGAAGATGATGAATAATGTATTGCATCTCCCAGAAGGCTGATTTCTGCCCATGCAGTGACTGACAATTTTCCTGACATCAACCGTGTCAGCTTGTATCCTTTTGAAAAAGGTTCTGTGATATTGAAGGGAAAAAGCTGTAAGCTGGAGGAAGGGCTGCTTCAAAAAGAAGTAAAAAATATTGCAGCCATCAAATGGGAGTGACTCTTGGGACAGCCCTGTGCCAACAGTGCCTGCGATGTTGGGATTCTCCTGAGCACAATGAAATCTATCAAAGAAGAAACATCAGCAGGGCTGGAGAAAGACAGCAGGAAGCAGGCTAGGAGAGCACTTCTGAGAATTAATTAGTGTTACATTGGTGTTTGTGGCTAAGCAGACCTGTGAGCAAGGGTATATATATTAATGAGATCATTTAGAAATTCCTAAAGACGCTCTCTTCATTGGCAAAGCGCAGCACCGAGCCAGCACTCACATGCATACTAGCTGCTCTGAAAGATAATTTAGATGCCACTTGTTACAGAAGAGCCATTACAGGATAAAGTCCAAGTCCTTTGATTCATAGAAACCTCCAGGACTGCTTCAGCCTGGCTGCCTGCCATCTCCAGCCATTTCCCACTGTGCTGGGGCTGTCCCCAGGAGCCCAGGGGTCCCCGGGACCAGTCTTGGCAAAAGCATCTCCCTGGACCAGCACGTTCCCATGCAAGGAAAACCTTGTCTCCCTCTGCTCTCCCTTTTCACAGAGTTGCCATTATAAAGGCCCAGAAACAGCAGATTGCTGTCATGAGTCACCAAGGTGGCTTTTAAGCTCAAAGGGAATTTTTGAAGTGATGTAATGCTTAGAAGTTTACACCTGTTTGGGTCAGGTAAAGTTCCTAAGTGTGGCTTCGATGCTTTTGAAAATGCTGTGCCAGGCCAATTATCTGCAGATGTATTTGCAGGGTAAGAACGGTGCTGCTTGAGTTTCCCCTGCTTTTCTGTGCTAGACTGTTTCCTGGGAACAAGCCCTGCAAAACCTTCCCTCATAGCATAGGAGGGACATTGTGGTGGCAGGAATAGACTGCACTTCTTTCTGGTGTGAGTTTTGGGCAATGCAGCCCTTCGATGCTCTGTTCTGCTCCCCTTGCCATCTTTCTTGGTGCTCAGCAGTGCTCCACTGGGCTGTCTGCCTCTTTGCTCTAGTTGGATGCTTGCAGCAAGGTTGGGGTCATCTTAAATGGTTTTAATAGCAGGTTGTCCGCTGTTAAATGAAAATACTCAACTTAAATGAAAACACATATTTAGGCATGGCAAATGCCTTTGCTAAAGGGGCTTTTGAGGAACTGCTAAGTTTCAGAGAACCACATTTGATGCCAGCATAACCTCACTGGAGTCAGGACACCTCCTAAAATGCCAATGTGTGGGGGATCATATCTATCAGCAGGATTGGGACTACTTGGATTAAGAGCAGAGAATTCTTTTAAAACATAATAAAAAAAGTGCTTCTTTATGACTTATTACATAGTCCTCATGCCTAAGCTGACACCGCTTGTGTTCCTTTTGTGCTTTGCTCACAATCTTAAGCACTTGTATGACTGTAAGCACCTGGAGAGCTGGGCTGGCTTCACTGTATGCTGTTTGTGTTTCATGTGATGCCAGGGTTATGTTGTAGATACATGCTACAGTCCAACCAGGTAAAACTACTGTTTTTGACTCAAGCATATTTGGTCTTTTATTTCTGTTGGCGTTTTATCTTCTAAGCTGGTTTTATAAACTAAGCGTTGCTTCAAGGTCTTCTCCATGCCTTTGGAAGATAACATCCATCTTGTTGGAACTTGCCGCTTAAACTGTATGGGAATGAAGGGCCATTTGACTCGCCAGCCTGCCTTAGGCCTGCTGCTGTCCTTTAGCAGCTTGGGTGACAAAGCAAGAGCTGTAGCTTCCAGGGTCTCTACTGCTCTGCAAGGAAGTGTAATGCTTAACCATAGGAAAGCAGGGACAGTGGAGGTGAGAATTCAGTGTCTTGTCACCATGGGCAGTGAGTAGGAGAACAGCTCCAGAAATAGGGCTCTGAGGATACTCACGAATTACAGGAGAAGATTGCCAAATATGGGTCCCTCTGACCACTGAGTCTCACTCACCCTGCTTGAGGTGAGCTCCCATTGCTCCCCTGCAGGCTGCATTCACCTGGCTGAGCTGAGGCAGGAGCAAAGGCTGGGGTGAGGTGGACATGAAACCTCTCTCAGCTGCTCTTCAGCCAGCATCTTTTACCACCAGGGAAAATGACAAATTGTTTGTTAAATTATTTAAGATATTACCGACTGGTTATGAATTATTAAAGCATTTGGGTGCAGGAATATGCTTCAGAGAAAGCTTTGTGGGCCTTTGGCATTAGCAAAACTATGACAAGATAATCTGGGAGCTTTGGTACCCTGGGGAATGCAGCTTAATTGGGGAACCTGAATGTGTCCATTACCTGAATCGCAGTGAGCAGAAACTCTGAAGGATATACAGGCGCAAAGCATGTGAGGATTCCCAGATTTGTGCACCAATACTTGCAGAGTGCTGATGGAAAGGAGTCCATGAAACCTTTTAGAAGAGAGAGTTGCTACTTGCAGCCCCTGGGTCCCTGCGGTGACAGGCTCATCAGAGTTTGCTACCACAGCCAACTGCCTCGGGGCTCTGTGGTCACTGTCTGTAGAGCAGGCAGGGCTAAGGGGAGCTGAGAGCTTCTAGATTCTGACGAAATGGGGACGTGCTTCCAAAGTGCAGAGATGTTCCAGGTGAGGAAGGAGACACAGCAGCATCTGGGGAGGGGACATAAAGGGCTGCTGCCCAGCTGAGAGTCACTTCTAGCCCCTCTTGGTGTCTACGGTCTTCTATTATTTAATCTGCTGTTTGCAGCAGACATCTGTGGAAGAACGAGTCATCGCCAGGATC
>JANHGB010032189.1:0-12137 GCA_026283785.1 Coracopsis vasa | reverse complement strand
CCAAACATACATACTTTGCGCACAGTGCAGCAGAATGCACGGGAGCGGAACCGGGAGAAGTTGGTGCTTGGCTTAAACTGTCAGCAAAGGTGTAAAGAAGCTGCAAACAAAAGTCTGAGACATGCAAACTTATCCTGTTAAACTATGAAGGTACAGGGGAAATATTTTGGGGGAAAGCAGTGATAAAGCCTTAAGACATTTGAAAAAGTATCATTAAATGGCATGTGCCTGTCATCTCTACCATCAGACCCCGCCATATAAAAAATATGATGTGTAAGAAAGCAAAGGAAAAGAAATAAAAACTTGTAGTTGCCATTTGTTTTGCCAACTGTTACAGAAAGAGTTTGACTATGAAGTTATTGCCTTCCTAGTGTAAAGAAGCAACAGTTTTCCCTGGAAGGAGAAAGCACAAGTACAGTTTCTGAAGAGGGTGATTTGACCTCATGAGGGTCTGAGCACAACACAGTGAACTCGGATCAGGTAGAAGATAAGCATGAAGACGCAAGAGAAGTGCCAGAGCCAAACTGTGAAACCCCACAGCTTTAACCTGATGCAGATAAATGCACTGATTATGCAGGACTGAGTTCTCCTCCCTGTATCCTTACCCCTACTGCAGGTAATTTAATACAACATTCTTTGTACTTCAAACTCAGGATATTTTACTTCCCTGTGTCCACCCTCCATAAGAAAGAAAAACTCCTAGGAGATCTCTGTGAAGAACTTTCTGTAATATCAGGCCTAAGGATGACCATGCTATACAACCTCTTCCCTTAGGCCATGTGACCTTAGAAGAAAATGATGACAACCAATTTCATGTATCACATAAAATTTCACAACTTCTGGCAAAATTTGAGACAAAGGTCATGCCATTAGTATGAAGGCTGATCTGGCTCATCCCAGCTTGTGACTGCTGAGAATGGTTATTTCCAAGCAAGCAATTTTTCTTAGAGATTTGCATCTTTCTGTTCAGCAGGAACATCAAAAATATAACACATATTATTATCCCTTCTACTGCATTTCTGTTCAGAGAGAACATATACACATATACACCTTCCCAAAGGTAAGAAACAATCCTATGCAAAAAGGGATTGAGTATGATGACAGTGGTGAGGCGCTGGCACAGGGTGGCCAGAGAAGCTGTGGCTGCCCCATCCCTGGCAGTGTTCAAGGCCAGGTTGGACACAGGGGCTTGGTCAACCTACTCTAGTGGAAGGAGTCCCCACCTTTGGCAGGGAGTTGGAAGGAGATGACCTTAAGGTCTGTTCCAACCCAAACCGTTCTGTGATATCAGCTGAACCCTCTGGATCATTAACAACAGATTTCTGTGCTTGGGGCAACACCTGGGCATTTAAAAGTTACTAGAAGTCTTTTTGCCTTAATACTGTGATCAGCAGGGCCATAGAAGTGACAAACCTGTCCCACCTACCTGGTGTTTAGAAAGCTCTGGTACAACCTCATAAAGCAAAGTTCTCCATGGTTGTTTTCGTCTTCTCTCTCCTGCTCATACGTGTTGACTGGGCCTGGAGGGCTGGTTTAGATAAAGAAAATCATTAATCATAGAATCAAAGAATGGTTTGGGTTGGAAAGTACCTTAAGAACCTCCAGTTCCAAACCCCTGCCATGGGCAGGGACACCTCACACTAGACCATGTAGTGTAAGCAGCACAGCTGTAAAGCAGCACTGCTATGGAAGGCAGGTTCACCCCACAGCACCCCACTGATGGTCCCATCTCTATTAATCTGCTGTCACCAGAGATGTGCAGGAAGAAAAAGAAGTGTCCTCTTCAAATCAGATTTCTGGCTGGCAAAGGGACAGGCTTTCATATGCGCTTGCTCTCTGTCTCATTACCCAGGACTGGCATGTCCTTCCACCCATGGATATATGTACCTTTTCCAAGCATTTGGAAATGAAAACTCTCCTGCATCTGCCAGGACTTTGTTAGTGATGCATGCCACAGAAAATATCAGAGCACACGGAACAGATGGGAAGGGATCAATGTGCTGTCTGTGCCCTGAAGAAAGGGCCATGCTTGAAGGAAACCTCTGTAGGCAATATTGACCCTTCATAACATACCAGCATCTAGGGCAGCAGCAGCTGTGGGTTGTATCACAGTGCCCCACATATTATAACTGGTTATGTGTTCATATACGTGGTTTCAGTGGGAGCTCGTGGCTCTGTATCACAGCTGGATGAAAGGCCCCATATTTGCCATATATATAGGATTATGTCTAAAGCCTGCTCAGTTTGGCATTCAGAGCCATACGTGGGGACTGTGTTCAGCTCTGGGCCCCTCACTACAAGAGAGACATTGAGGTGCTGGAGCGGGGCCAGGGAAGGGCAACGGAGCTGGTGCAGGGCTTGGAGCACAAGTGTGATGGGGAACGGCTGAGGGACCTGGGGGGTTCAGTCTGGAGAAGAGAAGGCTCAGGGGGGACCTGATCGCTCCCTACAACTGTCTGAGAGGAGGATGGAGCCAGGAAGGGGCTGGGCTCTGCTCCCAAGGAACAAGGGATGGGACAAGAGTAAATGGCCTCAAGCTGCAGCAGAGGAGGTTTAGATGGAGATTAGGAATATGGCTCAAGCTCCTTTCCATTCCCAGGAAGCAGAGCTCTTACCTGCGCTTGTGGCCCATCAGGCTTTGGATGAATTTCTGGACCTGAGCATTTCCTCTCATCTTGCTGTACTCACTGGTGAAGAGTCCATCTGAGTGCCTCTGGGACCTGGGAACACGCAGTACAACACCTGTTCCTCCCAGCCACGTGATGTGAGACTCATCACAAGACACAGGAATTTCTCTGTTCCCACCATCAAGGTGTTCTATATCCCTCTCCTTCTCCTCTCCTGTCTCATCTTGAACATCTTCTGGATGAGGACAGCGCTCACACTGGCTCTGGAGCTGGAGACAGCTCATCCCCATAGACACCACCCTCATTGCTGGGATCCCATCTCCCTCTGAAGACTTCCAGGCCCCAGGAGGGTGGTTTCGGCTGGTCCTTACCTCTCCTTGAGGCCCATCAGGTGCTTGACCAGCTGCCGCACAAAGGCATTGCCATTCATCTTGCTGAGCTCACTGTGGAAGATCCCATCAGCATGCCTCTCAGTCCTGTGAAGGAAGTCAGGAGAGGAAGAATGGTGAAAAGGAATAGTTGTAGCAACAGAGAAGAATGAGATGTAAACTGTACCCTCAAGGAAACAGGGTTCCAAGAATTTGGCGAAGCTTCACAAAAAAAAAGAGGCAAAAAAGAGGCAAATCTTATAGGAACTCATCTTTATTCATCATCACACAGAGAAACTATCAGCACTTGCTTCTTTCTGATGTGATCACCTTACCATAAGGATATGGGAATGGGAGGTTAATGCTGATTCAGCACAAAAGAGCAGGACAAGAGACTGGAGAAGTAAGAAATTAAACACCCAGATACCCGGCTGAGGAACAGGTAGATAACAGCAGTGGTACCAAATCCCAGCACCCGCAATGACTGAGTGACAAGGCATTAAAAGCAGTGCTCAAAGGCCCTGGTTGTGGCCAGGGGAGGAGCCTCAGCTCTGTCCTCTTCCAGCCCAGCTCCTTTAGTCCTCTGTGCTTTAACTGTCCCTGCACAAGAGGAAGGAGGGACAACCCTGCCAAGGTCTCACTCAGGACTGTGAAGTGGTGAGCTGACAAGACTGATTATTTTTAGTTATGTTTTCATGGGATCAAGCTATTTGAAGCAGAAATTTCCATCTTTATCAGTCTGTGTAAGTACCTGGCAGGAAAACAGGCTCAAAAGTGTCTCTTTTACTGTAGTTTGATCAGTTTGGGGCCCTGATTTTCTCTCCCAAACAAATCAGTGTTTCTGTTCTTAAGCAAAACAAAATGTTCATAACATTTGTCTCATTTAACTAAATCAATTTAGGCAAAAAAATGCCCAACATCCAAGCAGATGCAAGTTGTGGAGGGAAGACAAAAGACTGACTTTATAGCTCACAGGCTCTTTGAACAACAAGCCATGGAGAAAAGGAAGCAGAGGCACAGCGAATGCTTACCTCTCTTGGGATGGAAGAGATGCTGAGAAGTGTGATAGCACAATCATAGGAATAATCATTTGCCACAGACCAGTCATCAGGGAAACCATGTTCTCTCCTGAATTAAAGCACAAGCTTTTATGAACAGCAGAAATGACCTTGCTCTTTGTCTGATACAGGCCACATGCCACACAGAAGCCCTGGCTCTGTAAATAACATCACTATATATTAGGCAGAAATTCCTGCCAGGAAAAGTTGTATTATTTAAAATACAAAAAAGGAACAGTTCCAATCATTCATGTTGTCAGCTCAGTGGAAGTTGTAGTTGTTATCCCACCACTGTGCAGTCCTGGAGCACAGGTCTGAGGGTGGCTCTGTGACATGATGGATGTGCTGGAGTTTTGCTGTGAGTCAGTATAATATGTATTGAATACACAGGGAGGTATCATGTAAGTTAATCCGTCAGCAGCACAACACCATGGAGTAAACCCCATTCTACTACAAGTCTCTGAGAGCTGAGCCTTCAGGGAGAGGATTTAGAGCCTCCACATCCCACACAGTTATTAATATACCTGGAGGATGCTCAGGAGAAACCTATTTGGGATTTTTCAGACCAAAACAAATGGCATGTACCAACTAAAAGTTCATGTCCACACAGGGGAAAGGAAGAGCTCTGTGTGTGCCAATATCTGCCTGTGCTCTGGTCTTTCAAGAAGGAAAAGAAAAATAACCACATTTACAGTAGCAGCAGAACCTCCTATTGTGATTCCTTACTGAAATAAAAAGAAAAGAAAAGCCCATTTTGTTCATCACAAGCCATTGCATGGTTTTCCCTTTTATTTCCAGGCTCTTTTTGCAGCCCTGTGCCTGCAGAGATGGGGCTGTGCCTTTGTGGGTGTTCACATTTCCCCAGGGATTACTCAGGAGCCATATCTGTAATATATAATACGCCTGCTTTCCTTCTGCACAGAAGCAAACCTTCCCTTCTATCCCTGTCCTGGAAACTCTCACATAGCACTTGCTAACCCCAAACCAAAGTCCTCCCTCTTTGGTTTTACTTTAGTCTGAAACTAGACAGTAAAAAGGGCATTAAAGAACTGTCAGAGTTCCCTGAACAGTTCCTAGCCACCCTTCTGGGATGTTTACCACTCTAGGAATGAGAAGAGACTTTATACAGAAATGTATTTGCTGTAAGCCACAGCACAAGTACTTACTGGGGGTCACAGAGCACACAGGTGAGAGGTTTTGCATGATTAAGGAGCCATAAGCTTTACCTCACACACACTTGTGATGCTCTAGTGTTGTGTTTTCCTGCCTGATTTGGCTTTGAAGAGGGTGGAATAAGTAAAACAAGAAGGACACTGCAAAGTTTCTTAGTGGAGTCCAAACAAACCAGGCTCCACAGTTCTGCTTCCCAGCTGAGGGATGAGAAAGAGCTCAGAATAGCCACTGAAACGAGAGAACACTATCCTTCAGGGGTGAAACCTGGATTCTGAGCCTTGCCCCCCAGCCAGGATCTCACCACCACAGTTTGGCTTTCACTGTGCCAACACTGGGCTGGTATTTTATCTTAGAGGACCACATTTAAGAGCCCATTTTAAACCTCAGCCCTAACTCCAGAGTTTCCTCTCTTCATAACCCTCCTAGCTGCTAATCAAGTGGATCAACTTCCCTTTTCCCTTTCTGGGTATAACTTTGTCTTCCCTGTGCAGATTGTTGTTAGGAGCAGTAATGGCTGCTGTGGAGGAACTCCTCCTGTGTGTCAATAATAACATATTGCATTGGGTTTTAAATCAGTCAGACCCCAGGGAGGAGGTAGATATTCAGTGTCTTCACAGTAGAGCCATTTAACCTTCTTAAGATATTTCTGAGCTTTTCATTGCCCTCCCCAGTGATGCTGGCTTTCAGTAAATGCAAACTCCTTAGGTAGCTGGGACCTTTAGCTGAGAGAAGTGTTCACCAAGCCAGCCCAGGACCAGGGAGCACCTCAGATCTTCCCAGCAGACAAATCCTAGAGTTGAAATGTCAGATAGCACCCAAAGGCTTTGCTGAATCAAGGTTCCATCACCCTGCAGGAGCCATACTGCTAGGAGAGCTTCCAAACAGGTTGGCACACAGCCATTTGAGCACCTTCTTGCTCCTGCCCATCTGCTGTACTCTATTTAAAACTAAAGACCACGTATTTCTGGAAGCCATCTGGTCCAGTTGCTCTTTGGGTCCTGTACTTTCCTCTGGTCACTCCAGAGGAGGAAACCCCCCCATATAACCAGCACTGCAGTTCAAGAGATGGATATCCTCATGGCAATGGCTCAGCAAAGCATCACAGGGGCCTGAAACCCACCACCCAAAAACTGAAAGAGGGGACAATGCCATGGGGCCAGTCTGACCGTGTCAGCACTGTGGTACTCACCACCCTTTGGTCACCCTGGGCTCTCTGCTGTCTCACTGCGACGATGCTCCACTGGCCCACTCCTCTCCATGGCCCGCTATAAATGTGCAGCCCTTATCAGAAGCAATTATTTGGGTAAAGATATGAATATGAGTAATTGTGATTAACAGCAAATAACCCAGTTCTGCTGATGGGCAAGAATTCCTGCTTCTGTCTCTAGTGACAGTAATTCCATGGGCAAACATCCCTGTATGGATTGATTCATTATGATTGTCATTATTATCTCTCCTCCTGACTTTAATTACCTCTTGATAGCAGCTTAATCTGCCATTCCTTTTTAATCCTGGCTTCCCTTTTGTTTGCAGCTGCCAGGAACTGTTGGTGAGTGCATGTGTGTACTGGGATTTGCCTAAACAACTGGTCACATTTTAGGGCAAACACTGTCTGACCAGTGGGATAAGGGCTGACTTCTGCAGGAAGGGACACCACCTTCTCAAACTGTGGTTTCACAGCCGTGTCTGAGCTGTATCACAGCCTGTGTCACAGCTTCGAGAAAAGAAGCATATTTGTACATGCATAGGAAACATCTGAAATAAATTCCATGCTTTTCCCGGGGTTTGGAGCTGGTTGCATTCAAATACTAAAGGTGGCATGAAAATGGAGGGAGAAAACAGGATTATGACCTTTCTCTCCTTCTTTATGTTGTATAAAGTAGCATGAAAGGATTAATGATTATAAATAAATCTTCTTATCTTCCAACTGGAGAAATAGGAGGTGTACTACACCACTTCTTGTCTACTTACTTTGTTTTCTTTAGAAAAGCAGAGGGCATCCTCATGGCTGGAAAGCTGGGAAGGATTTGATTTTCCCTGTCACACACACCCTGCTGAGCACCAAGCCTCAGCACCACTGCCTGTGGCTGCAGGCTGCAGCCAGACCCCTGCAAATGGGAGGGGAAGAAACAGCAGGGACATTCCAGGTCCCATTCCAGGACTGCAATATAGACAGGTTACATGGCCACTGCTTGGACTGGGAAGCCCATTTCCTCCTTCAGACAGTGCAGGTCAGCCCAGGCATTTCCCAGTCATCTTCCTCTCCTTTCTGCAAGGACTGGTTTCCTCAGCTGCCTTTGTGCTGCCATTCCTCCCTGGGGACCAGGCCCTGCTTTGGGAGCCCTCGGTAATGTTGGTGACATCTGAAATTCTTGTGGTTTTGTTCTTTGCATCTAAATCTTCGTATTTTCTGTATTTGTATTTTCTGGCTGCATCAGTGATGGCAGCTTCCGTTTGGGCTTGTTCATGGTGTTGCCAAACACCTACAAGTAACAAAGAGGAACAAACATGTAGGAATAAGGCAAGGAGGAAAAAGCTTATTTAAAAAGGCTAAATAACATATAGGGAGCTAAAAATGGCTCATGTGATGTCCTTTCCTTTGCAGAGAACCTCAATGGGTCTGAAATGCCCCCAGCCCCTGGAGAAAACTCAGTTTGCTGTGAGAATCTAACCAAGTACAGGGAAGAAGCATCCAGAAGAGACTGCAATGACGAGGTGGCCCCATGATGGCAGCAGAGGGTGAGTAACACGACAGCAAAAGCTTCTGGGGACTGAAGAACGTGAACCAAGTAACCTGATGCACCAAACACGGGGGTTTCCCTGGCAGCAGCCAGGCAGAGAGGGAAAAGGTGATGGGGTAGAAAAGTGTGTGGCCATGCCCAGTACTGCTGCAGCATATTGCAGGTGACATCCACGAGCCTAAATGCAGCTCCTGAGCTCTCTGATGAGGAAGTTATGGACCATAAAAGGAAACCCAAAACTTTTGGAAGCTGAAATTTATACCTGAATAAACAGGAGCCCAAAGCAAATCCTCAGTCCTGAAACAACATCTGTTTGTGCTTTAACTAGAATTAACATTAAACCTTCATCAGGAGACATTATGGAAGCAGGAGTGATGAACAGGGCTGCTTAACAGTATCAGCTGAATGGAGCAATGTGAATTTGCGCCTTGTTTTTCCCCTTCTCCATTTGTGTGAGCATTCAAAGTGGAAGAGGAGATTCCCCAGCCTGCATGCAACAAAGTGTGATTAAATCATCCACCTATCACTGTCATCTAACCCATCATCTCTGTGCAGCATCATTGCAGAGGAAAACTCCCCATCATTAACTCTAAGAACAAGGGAAAACGACACCACTGCCCTCATCTGATCCCTGCTCCTTGCACTGTTGTCACATCCAAAGCTGCAAAAAGTCAGATCCTTGCCACCAACTGCCAGTGACCTACCTGTTCAGGGGACATAACACCATTTTACAGGGTGTATAGCAAAGTGCACCAAAGAGGTGACACTAAGGAGCACTGAGGCCATGCATCAACACTTCTTGAAGAGAACAGGGACACACAGCCAAGGGAGAAGGGGTCTGTGAGCTTTGAGGCCACTCCTGAGCAGGATATGAGCTGTCCTGAGGACATTGCCAAGTATAAAGCCACCAGGATCTCGGTGCAGTCACTTCTGCTTAGGCTTGACACTGACTGACATGCACAACGTGGAGAGACCTGTGAGGAGCTGCATTAAGTAAATCCAGGTTCAAGGGCTATTCACAGCAGCCACACTGTTGGCTGGGAACACACTTGTGCATGGCAGTGAGCACAGGTTATGAAACAGAGTGGCCATCCCCAGTTTGACAGCAAGACCCTGCATTAAAGGGTACTTACTGGCTAGTGCACACAAGCTGACCCATTCTAAAGGCATCAAAGCTAAGAACAGCACAGAAGGTCTTTTTTCTCCCCTTTACAGTGGGAGGGAGTCACCAAACCTGCAGTGTGAAATGCAGCATCTTACAACCACGTTAAATGTATTAGCCCCAAATCTGACAATGTTTAAGGAGAGCACATGAACCTGTGTTGAAGGAAAAGACAGAAGGAACTGCATTTGGAAGAGAAGGTTTCACCATAAAGCTGGACATTCTGACCCCACACCACATGAAGGATGCAGACAGGGTCTCAAAACCAGCACACAGAGCTCGAGGGGGTCATTCTGGGTTTTGAAGGGAAGAAATTCCCCTTCACACTGCAAAGAAGTTTATATAGGAGAGCAGAAAAGCCTCTGGCTGTAGGAGCAGTGTGGATGCAGTCAGACCCCACGTCCACAGAGCTTTACTGGATAAATGCTGCTACAGTGTCATGTAGACACTGTTGCTCCTGCCTGGACCAGGAAAGCCCATCCAGCCTTTGGGGATGCTGTTTATCTAGGGCAACCCATCCCAGGCAGCATCTCTTGCCAGCATGTCCACAGTCCAGACCCCAGCTGTGTTACTGCAGCAACTCAGGCTCTGCTGGAACTGCTCTTCTTCATCAAGACACCCTGGTTGGCCAAAATGCACATCCCAAAAGATTCCTACAGCCTCTGCACTGCTCTTGTTGAGGTCTGTGGCCTCAAAGCTAAGTGCACAGGGTTAACATAGGCTGAGAAAGGCGGGGAAGGACCACCTCATCCATCACACACACATCCAGCAATGGTGTCACAAGTCCTGTTGAAGCTGTCTAGGTGCACTGAGCTTTGAGGAGCCCAGGCACAGGCTGTGACCCCATCCAATGGTGGCCCCTGCTGTGATGATATGGGAGTTTATTGAGGTCAGATGGTACCAGGAACTGAATGGCTAAATCCTTCCTACGTAAAATACCCTTTAATCAGCTTAGGGAGTGTTCAGGAACTTCTACCTCCCCCATTCTTTTTTTCCTTCCTTAACCTGTGTGTGTGTGAGTCCATGTGTGTGGTGGGGATTTTCTCTTGTACATTTACAGGTGAGTCTTCCCCACGTCAAGGACCTGATCATGATGCTGCTGTCCCTTGAGAGCACGTTGGAGTCACTTTCTAGCATCACTCCCAGGTCTGTAAGAGAAAGGATCCTAATTGGAATAAGGAGATTGGAGGATTTAGAGTTCTAAATGCTCCTTTCTTGCACAGGATGGTTTCAGGAGTGGTTTTAATCTTTACCACCTGATTTGATAATTCTGGCTGTAAAAGGGAAGAGATGGATGGGAGGCAGGGGTGAGTGGGGCAGATGTAGGGGGCTCTGGGAGAGGAAGGGAGAAGAAAAATCACAGTCCTATATGGTTGTGGAACCATAGAAAAACACCCAGCCTGCTCCCAAGCCCCAGGGTGGACTCAGCTATTATTCACAAACCCTAAACAGGGTAGGAAACAATCCTTGTTATGGAATAAACTCAATGTCAAAGAAGCATGCCAACCCCTCATGGTGTTCCTAATCTCCATCTAAACCTCCCCTGGTGCAGCTTGAGGCCGTTTCCTCTTGTCCCATCCCTTGCTTCTTGGGAGCAGAGCCCAGCCCCCTCCTGGCTCCATCCTCCTCTCAGGCAGTTGTAGGGAGTGATCAGGTACCCCCTGAGCCTTCTCTTCTCCAGACTGAACCCCCCAGGTCCCTCAGCCGTTCCTCATCACACTTGTGCTCCAGGCCCTGCACCAGCTCCGGTGCCCTTTGAGGCTACATGGCAGCATCTGATTCAGCAAGGGGCAAACTACTCTAAGCAAAGGTGGTGTCTGGATCCAGGATGTGTGTGGCTCACTCTCAATCTGCGGGTGCAGCTCTTGAGGTAGGGGGTGCTTAGATTGCTTCTGTCTCTCCTCTGCTTTACTTGGCTGGGCAGCAGAGTCCAACAAGGCTGTGCTTTGCTGCAGCATATGGCACCTTTCTGGATTTGCACCAGCTTAAAAAGAAAGTTAAGATGTGGGAGCCAAAAACATAAGATGTCACCTTCACTTGCTCTGGAGTCTAGAGGGAAGGTGCTGGACATGCCAGCTAGCTCCATGTTTGGCAGCACTGCTCAGGGGAAAGGACATCCAAAACTTTGTGTTAGGAGCTCTGGGCTGTGCTAGAGCAGACCTCAGCCGATCTGATCCAAGTTGGATCTGCTGCCAGCCAAATCCTTGGGTGAAATCTGCAGTAAACACCAGAATCTTCTTTTCAAAGAAGAGATTAAGAAAAATATTTGGTGTTTGGCTCTCACTGGAAAAATAAAAAGCTTAAAACATTTTGCTAAGAAATGGGAAAAGGGAAAAGTGCCCCGCTGATGCACAGATGGTACCTTGAGCGCTGGCACAGTGCCTTGGCTCTCCATGGGATGGAATGAGGCACTTAACGAAGCAAGCCAGAACATCTCTCACCCCATGTTCTGGATCGGGAGGGGTGCTAGGTCAGAGGGTCCTTCAAGGATGCTGGGCTGCCTCTCTAGAGATGCTGTGCCTGGAGATGCTGGGACTGAGCAAGGCTTATCCTGCAGATGCTGCTCCCTGCGCAGACACACCTGCAGAAAGCAGGAGACAGCCTTGAATGTGGAAGGGTTGCTGTGAGGCACTTCCCTCCTGCAAGCAAATACTCTTCCCTGCTGCGGAATGGACACTAGGGAGAAATAAGGGTTGGGTTTGCCATGGCTGGTACTGTGACTGGAAAAGCAAAAGGCAGCTGCAGGAACAGACTAGTTTTCAGAGGAAGGGGGAATTCTGTTTTTCCAATCTATGTGTATGTATTGTGATTGTCACCAAGGAAGCCCAGAGAGCTTTAGAAAGACCTGCAAAGACAAACTGCCATCACCATGAATCACTTGCTGCTTTTTTACACCCTATGGCCTTCTTCTAAATCTCCTTTGGAGGACTATGAGGGTGCTGAGGCGCTGGCACAGGGTGCCCAGAGAAGCTGTGGCTGCCCCGTCCCTGGCAGTGTTCAAGGCCAGG
>JANHGB010032182.1:0-13547 GCA_026283785.1 Coracopsis vasa | reverse complement strand
TTGGACACAGGGGCTTGGAGCAAGCTGCTCCAGTGGAAGGTGTCCCTGCCCGTGGCAGGGGTTGGAACTGGATGAGCCTTAAGGTCCCTTCCAATACAAACAAGTCTGGGATTCTGAGTGTACAGTCCCTAAGTGAAGAAGGCTTTTGTCTGTGTTGCAGCCTGCGCAGGTTGTTGGCATTGACATGGAGTGGAGGCCTTCTTTTGGCATGGTTGGGAAGCCCCGTGTCTCCCTCCTTCAGATCGCTCTTAAGGATGAGGTGTTCCTGCTTGACCTGCCCCGACTCCTCCAGCAAGCTGAGGTGGATGGTGAGAAGGAGAAGCTTCCCCACTTCATCCAGATGCTCTATTCAGATGCATCCATCACTAAACTAGGTAATGTGCTTCTCTTCTCCCCACCTCAGGTCCTTATATCCAGCTTATTTTGTACAATTCCTAGATCCTCTTGGATTTGTCATTCTCTAAATTCACTTATCATGGAACCAGCTTTTGTAACCCTGGGTATTCAAATACTGCCATGCCAGGAAGCTTGGGATTGACTTCCCATTTCAGGTCAGACCCCAGATTTCTGATACCACAGAATCCCCCCTCAGACTTGGCATAGTCTTAGTTCCACACTTAAACCCCAACTTGCACCCGGCCTCCAGTGGTCTAGGGAAGTCTGCCATCCAGAGCTTTCTGGATTTGCTGGCCCTGTCCCAAGGCTGCTGTGCTGGACACCAGAGCTCTCCAGTTTACCATACCTGGCTGTTTGGAGGCTTTTGGCAGGAGTTGTTAAGTCTGGAGTTCAAGGGCAAATTGCAAACTGCCTTTCACTGGCACAGCAGATTCCAAGTAAGTTGATCTTAAACTCCACATTTTTCATCCACCTCTTCTGTCCCAGTCTTCATCTGCAAGATCAAGGAGAGATCTGCAAGATCTCTTAGGAACAGGAGTCAGGAGCCTGCCTTGCTCCCTGTGTGATCAGTCTTTCCACCAGTTCATACAGATATTGTCAGCATTGTGGCTCTGAACTAGAAAAAGCTGCAGTGCATCAGCCCCATGATCTGAGTTTTCCTTCCTGTGTGATTTGGGCTTTTCTTTCCTCCAGGTTATGGGATGTCTGGAGACCTTAGCAACCTTGCAGCCACGTGTTCTGCTTTGAAAGACACAGATAAGAAAGCCCAAGGCGTGGTGGACCTACTGACAGTGGACAAACGAGTAAGGATGAACACATGAAGATATGGAAAACTGTGTCTGCTGCATTTGCTTGTAGATAACTGTCATGAATTCACAGCATTGTCTTTGTACCCTGTATTGGCAGGGAGATGCCTAATGAGAAAACAGACTTGTGATGTTGAGGGTAATGTGGTTCTGTAAAAAGATGGAAGCATTTAGTTTTCAACTAAAAAGCTAGAGCTTGATCTACTCAGAACTGTTTCATAGCCTTTATAAAAGCTAGGAAAGAGCAATAGAAATGGAGACATAGCTCCATTCAGGTAGGGGATGGTGGCTGAGCACCAGTCGTAAAGAGTAAATTCTTGTCGGAATTCTGGTATTCCAAGAGCATGCAGTATTGGAGCAGATGTTTTGGAGTTAATGCTCGCAGGAGGGCTGCTGGTGAATTCAGCACAGGGATTTCTGCTCTGGGGTTGCACACAGTTTGTAACAGCCTGCAGAAATACGAAGTTCAACCATTTTCATGGGTGAAATGTACAGAGCGTGCTGAAGGCTGTGGGTTGGGGTGAACCCAATCTTTGGGACTGATCGTTTAACCTGGGAAGTGCTGCAGGGTCGGAGGTACCTGCCAACAGCCACTGGCTCAGTTTAATCTGATCCATGGCAGCCACAGAAGGGCAGTTGCCCACTGTGTCACAGGAATGCCTTTTCTCACTGGAACCAGGAGGAGAAAGATGCTGAACTACTGCTGCTGTTCTCTTACTGAATTGATGCCCAACGGCCTCCATCGCTGCTGAGCACTCTGCAGACCTCTGAGAAGTCCCAGTCACAGCTCCACTCTGCTGTGGTTGCTCTGATGCAGTGCTCTACAGCAGTGCACTTCTTTTCCCTTCCTTGGCTATGAAACAGATTTCTTTCCAGCAAGTGTGTTTGTTAAACAAATAACCAGATGCCGTATGCATCTAATGCCATCCCAGCCCTTGTCTGAGACAAGGGATTCAATATGCCAGGCAAGAGATAAAGATGATAGGGTTGCTGCATGGCCCCACCCGCTGGAACAGGAGATGTTGTAGAAGTTGGTTTCTAACCAGGTGGTTTCTATCTTTTTCTTCCCCTCAGCTGCAGAAGCGCTGCATTGACTGGAAGAAGGGTGGCCGGGAGGTCGATGTCCTGTCCCTGGAGCACAGCGATGAGGGGAGAGGAGTCAAGCAGCCAGAGAAAGGACTCAGCCTCTTGGTGCAATATGTGCTGGGGAAACCTCTAGATAAAACAGAGCAACTTTCTAACTGGGAGAAACGGCCTCTCCGGGAGGAGCAGATCCTCTATGCAGGTCTGGTCACTGCTTGTGGCAAGGTGCTACAGATTGTCTGTTACAGGCTGGGCTGTTCTCTGTCACCAGGAAAATTGTTCAGTAGCAAATGAAGGAAGTGGCTTTGCAGATGAGCTCCTGCTCAGAGAAGCCAGCCCATGTTACGTTTGTCCTTTGTGGACATGGCTTTGGTGGTTGATGTTTAAACTGTCCAGTGATTCATTATTTCCCTTATAAAAGAAATTCCTGTGCTTTGCAGATTTTGCCTGATGAAACATCACCTCAGTGGAAACTCCTCTCAGGAACTGAAAGGAAGAAAGTCCACTTCCTTCTGCCTCATTACACAGCCTTTCTGTTAAACAAGTGCTGTGTTCATTTGTCACAGTGAAGTGCTTGTTAGAGCAGTTAAAACTGGGTGGACATGGTGTCAGAAACTGCAGCACAGCCTTAGTACTGTGGAGGGATCAGTGGAGTTTATTGCTGATTACCCCAGAGCCACAAGTCTGGGTCTCAGTCTTTTCCTGGGGCATCAAAGGACAGTCTACTGGAGTGAACCAGCCCTGTGTTCAGCTCAGCTGTCCTTGAAGCTGACACAGTTCCCACAAGAGTTAATCACCAGGACTCGTAAAACTGGCTTGGAGACTTAGTTCCCGTTGCAAGGAGCAGGAGCCGCACGGCAGCGCGTGTGGGCAGGGGATTGCAAACAGCTCGGTTATTACTTTGTCAGATATTGCATCTCAGGGGAAGTTACCTTCCCAGAGCTGGGATGCGGTAATAAACCGTGGGCAGGCCGCTGCTCAGGAACAATGGAGAGTAAAATGGCTTGGCTGAAGCTGTCTGAGGTGGTTGGAACAGGCACACTACAGTTTGCATTGCCTTAGAGCCAGGGACAGCAGAGAACCTGTGGCTTTCTGAGCTCCTCTGCCTTGACTCTGTGGTGGTGTTAGGGTGTGATGCTCACTACATCAGTGAAAGAGTGCAGGGGATGACATTAGCAAGTGGGAGCTTCACAGGTGGTTTGTGTTCAGTGGCATGTACAAAGGTGAGGGCTGCCCCTTGCATCAGGAAAGATGCTGAGGTTCATATTCCTGTGTCTTCAGCTTCAGATGCCTACTGTTTGCTGGAAATCTACGAGAAACTCTGTAAGGATCCAGAGACCTTTGGGCTGAGCTCAGACCTGACAGAGAGTCTGGTGGGAAAGGAGAGCATAAAACCCAAGGCAAAGAAGCAGCTGAATAAACAAGAGGCACTGTCACCTTCTGGACAGGTTTGTAAACAGCTTCAAAGAGCTGCATGTTGCTCAAGACCCCTGCAAATCATATGTTGCCTTGTCTCTCAGTCATGCCATTAGCTATGCATGGCATGCCTGTTTGCTGTCTGTTCTCAGGACTATTGCAGCAAACCTCTTCCTCACCCCTCCCTCCACTGCCAAGATGTGCTTTCACCTCTGCATGCCTTGGTTCAGCTCTCCCTGCAGTTTCAGGGTCATTTGTCTTCTCAAAAGCTCAGTGCAGGTCTGTGTGGCAGAGTCCAGCTAACCTTGCTGGTAGAAATGTTCCTTCTACATTTCCCCAGTGGTGTGGGTTTGAATTCTGTGGCCCAAGTGTTGCATTCCTTACTTCTGTTTTTAACTGAGCTCCTGCACTTTGGTTTCCCTTTGGGAATGTCTCCTTTATTGTGCCTGCAAAGTTAAAACCAAACTCCATCAAAAAAGCCTTTCTGCTGATGGCTTGTCTCTGTCTCCCTGCTCACCACCATGTACTCCATGCCTGGCTTCCCCTGCAATGTGTGTTGTGGCAGAGCTTTAAAACTCCACAGGTCGTAACTTGGAGTTGGGTGACTCTGTTTAAATATCTTGGAATGTGACTGGTCCCTCTCTGTTTGTTGTAAAGTTTTACTTCTAAAATGCTCCCATCTGGTTGTTTATGCACCTATGAAAACATCAGCAGAAAACCAGTGTAGTTTATTACCTGAGAAGACTCACTATGGCTGTGCATCCTTCTGGATAGTCTCAAATGCATATTTAGCTCCTGAAGTCAGTGGCACCTTCCATGGTTGGACTGAGAGGCTGTTGATTATAGCCACCTTTTCAGGATCCTCCTTATCAAGTGTGTGTAAATGGACAGTATGCCATTAGTCTTAGGCAGTAAAACACAAAGCTGCCCGGTAGTTTCCTAAGCACTCTGTTCATGGGAATGTTGTACATTACAACAGATCTGACTGGCTGCTGCAGAGATGGGAAAAGTAAGTACTCGAGGCTTGAATTACCTTGTGAACTCACAGGTCATCTCTGTTCTGTACAGTCAGATTCACTAAGCAAGAGGTAACTGGTAAAACCTGGACTGGGACTCAGACAGACAGAGTCCTCCTGACTGCATCCTGCAGAGCTCCAAGCTCTCTTTCCCAGTGTTCCCTGCTCCACTCTCTGGAGTGGGGCTAATGACACTTTCCTCCTTTATAAGCTTTTTGCTCTCTGCTAGCATGAAACATGAGAAAAAAAAGCTACCTGGGACATTGCTGGCCATTGAGGAAACACGCACTGAGAGCCAGCTGCTGCTGCCTCCCATCTGCTGCAACACAAGCAGCAGCACGGGGTTAGTGTCTTCCAGCTACCTCGGCATGGAATGGTCAGCTTGATCCCTTGTCACAGCACTCTGATGTCTCAGCTGCATCCACCAAGGTCCTTGTAGAAGTCTACCCAGTGCTGCAGAGCTTTGCATGTGCCAGCTCCTGGGAGGTGCAGCAGCACATTGGTAGAGCTCCTGCAGAGCCCATCTGCAATGCTGCAGGAGCTCTCTGTTTCCAAAGGCAGAGTAGCCCTGCATAGATGGTGGCTGTGTCCTTCAGTCATTGCAGCTGAATCAAGTTCCTGGAGGCAAAAGCTGAACATTGGAGGTTCCTTAATGACTTCCCTTCTCCATGAATTTAGCTATTGTACTTCTGGGAGCCTCCCATCGGCATCTCCAACTGCAGGAACTCCCCCAGCAGCAGCCATTGGAAATAAAATAAACAGAATTCAGGCACTGCCTATTTTTAATCTTCTGAAGGTAGCAAAGCTGACGTGGTTGCTTTGTCTACCTGTTTGTCTGCCAGATCCCCTCCCCACATTGTAACTTTGACACATGTACATTAGTTGCAGTCTAATTCTATAGGGGAATAGGAGTCTTGACGATGTGTTTCTGTGTCTTGATGGAAGTGAATGGCTGTGTAGGGCATAGAAGGCCAGGTTGGGATTTCCCCACTGGAAGGCTGCAGATCCCCGGGCTGTGTGGCCAGTGAGTGAGGAGCTATTTCAGAATGAGCCTCATCACGTGCTGCCTCCTGCCCAAGTGGTGGGTGAGTGGTGTAGAAGGGACGTGAAGGAGAAATGGGGGGTGTTGTAGATAGAGCATGGGGGGAAATTGTAATACAAGTGAAAGGGGACAGCTGGATTTGCCATGGCAGGTGACTGTAGGGGAGCAACGCACAAATGTATGGAAAGCAGCCTTCTGTTGTGCTCCTTACGGATCTCTTGCCTTTCTGTAGCAATGCCAAGGATCCAGAACGGAGACCCTGCGTCGCCCTGCTCCCATCTCTCCCAAGGAGTTCAGTGTGGTCTGTGATAACATGCTGCAAGGCCTCGGGCGCTATCTTCGCTGCCTTGGCGTGGATGTCCGGATGCTGGAGAATGGCGATGACCATAGGAAGGCTGCTGAGGTTAGTCATGTGCATGGGGTGTGTTTATAACTCCCACATGCACTCCCTGGGGAAGGCCTGCTGCTCACTGTGTAACTGCACTGGTTACTCACCCGTGCCCCACAGGCAGCGGGTTGGCAGGAGGTGCCCAGCACATTCCTCCTGTGTCATGCTGAGACCAGGTCCTCTGGCTCAGTCCAAGAAGCTGTGCCACATGGCAGCTGGTGTTATCTAGTCCCTGCAGCAGTTTGGGGCCTTGGTTCTCCATTTCCAGGAGAGAGGAAGTGAGCAAAGTGCTGTGATCTCAGATCTTACTTGTTTCTGTTTCCCTGGCAGTTTGTGGCTGCCCAGAGAAGCTGTGGCTGCCCCATCCCTGGCAGTGTTCAAGGCCAGGCTGGACACGGGCTTGGAGCAAGCTGCTCTAGTGGAAGGTGTCCCTGCCCGTGGCAGGGGTTGGAGCTGGATGAGCTTTAAGGTTCCTTCAACCCAAACCAGTCTGGGACTCTATGAAATTGCAGTGTAACCCCCTAGCTGGCTACCAACTTGTGAGGTGACTCAAAGCTGCTCAGCCACAACTTGCAGTGAAATATCTGGGAAGGGAAAAGTCTCTCTAACATATATGGGGACAATGAACATTGATCTGGGCTCCCATAACAGCTTTGACCCCTGTCTTTTGGAGGAGAGGCACATGCTGCTTCAGTTCAGACATATTTCTACTGTGCCAGAACTGGAGATACCCAGCCCACACAGTGTGTTGCTATCAAATGCTCACAGATCACCTGTGCGCCCTGGTGCACAGGATGTTTCCTCTTCAGATGTCTGCTTGTCCCGGATCCTGGGCAGGCTCTGACTTCTGCAGAAATAATTAATATCTCATCCCTGCCAAACTTGCACAAGTCGTTTAAACAAACTCGTTCCCAGTGCCTGCCCCCAGAGCCCCAGCTCCGCTTCTCATCCTGATACCTTATCGTGCCATGGACAGGATGTTTTGCATTGCTTTCTCTATGGTGACCGGACAAACATCCTTTCACTATCAAAAGCCTTTGGAGTGTTACTGTATTGCAGAGCCTTTGATCTGTGCTTGGACAATCAAAGATAAAAATAGATTCCTCCCACCCTGCTTTATATCTGTCTCATTCTGATTTAATAGAAGTTGAATGTTGACCACCCTGTGCCCGAAGACATGTAAATGTTATTGCAAAGGCCAGGAGAAAGATTTGGATCCTCATCACTGAATACAAGAGAGATGGTTTGGGTGTTGTCCCACCAGTCTCAAACTAATGTCACCAGGAGCACATAATTGTGTACAGAGTTTGTGTTTGTCCTTCATTAAAGTCATTCACTCAAATGATTTGTCAGTCATGTTACACATCTCTGTGTGCCAAGAACTCCTGACTCGCCTGGCATTTGCTTCTTATTGTTCTCATTCCTGTTGCTTCTTAAAGTGACTTCAGGTGTTGGTAGGCAGATGGGTCTTGTCCTGCACCAAACTTAAAAGCCTGAGAGATGTGCAGGTTGTGCTGGGGCAGCTATGGGTTTGTTTGGTGTTTTCCTATAGACCCTTCAGGAGGGCTTTGGGTAGCGGCCCAGGCTGGCTCAGGCCTGGCTCCCTGCTGTGGGGCATAAAGGGAGGCCTCTCTTGAATCCTGCACTCTGTGCATCCTCCTGGTCCTCACCAGGGGCTTCTGACTCTGTCCCAAAGTAAAGAATGGCTCCATCTGGTAAAGAATGTGGAGATCCGATCTCTCCTTTGCTGCATCCTTCAGTGTGTGCAGGTGCCATCACTGAGGGAAGCCACCCTTTGCATTTGCACTTGTTCATACAAACAACTTGTTATTTCCAATTAATACTTCTTTCTTACAAGGGTCTGTAGGGACAGGACAAGGGGAATGGCTTTAACCTGCCAGAGGGGAGACTGAGATGAGTTCTTAGGCAGAAGCTCTTCCCTGTGAGGCTGCTGAGGCACTGGCACAGTGCTCTGCCCTTGTGTTTCCAGCCACATCTTCCAGCTTATCTTCAGCACACTCTTCTTTGCAGTGATTCTTAAACCTATCTTTTGGGCTCTTCTAGATGGGCAATTGGAAGGAGGTAGGAAAGTTTCAGTGGGTGGTGTTCTTTTCTCTGCAGGTTTGCAGAGTCAGGTAAAGCAGAGGGATGCTTCTCATGCTAACCTTAAAGGGTCATCCACCAGCCTGAGGTGACGGCAATAGATCTTGCAATGTTGTACTTCAGGAGTAAAGCAGAAGCTTCTAAGAAAATTTTGGTGGTCTTTTTGGGCACTGGTTTCTAAGAGACTTGGTGGGATCTCGAGGCCCCTTCAGTTGAGTTGTGGGTTGATTTGTTTTATTTTTTAATGGACTCTGCTCTTGGTCTTCAAAATCATCTTCATGTCTAAGAATTATTTGCACATGGAGGCAAACCTGGTGTCTTTTGAAGTGTGATAATAACCAAAAGGCTGGCAGAACTGACTTCCTGCAGCTGCCATGGTGTTCCCTTGCACGATTATACCAATACCCCCAAAGCTCCAGTGACCCACAGGTTGGAGAGGAGAGCCAGGCTTGGATGGATCTCAGGAGCAATGGGCACCTGGATCTAAATTGCCTTGAACTGGTTTGGAGCCATGAGAAACAAAGGGGACTTCTAATACTGCAGTGAACAGAGCTTCATGTAATGGGGGAACCTGATCTCTGATCTTGTCTCAGCTTTGAATGTATTTTTCCATGTTTTTGGTGTAAGCACCATTCTTCAGGTTTGCCAGTCCTTTCACCTGCCTGCCAGCCTGTGAATTCACAGAGGACAGATGAAGAACTCTTCTGCCTTTAAGATCAAGACTTTGCTTTTGATGTTTGGTCAGCAAGAGAATGTCCTTCGTTGGAGACCTTGATACAAATGGAATTTACATTAAGAAACGAGACTGCGTTGATGGTTTTGGTGTGGTGCTTAAGGCCACATCAGGAAATTGTGCAATAACTTTGTACAATTGGTGGGGTTTGGGAATGCTGAAAAGAAGTCTGGGGTACCAGTAGTACAGCAAGTGCACTGCAGGGCTGTTTGGAGTGTGTTTACTTATTAAGCTCTTGGTTTACTCTCTGTTTTTAAAGAGCCTGAGATAACAGGTAGATGCTCCAGGGTTGGATTGAGGTTTGTGCTCCACTGTTCTGGTTGATTCTCATCTGAGTGCTTTTCCAGCACACATTCCGGAGCAGATGCTTTCTGTCTGCTCCCTTTCTGTGTGAACTGGGACCTTGCTGGCCTGGGCTCAGGATCACTGCACCACCTCTGCCACTGCAAGTGGGGACACAGCTTTTCCTGCACTGCTGCCCTGCAAAGGGAGCAGTTTGCCTCTTTGAGGACATGTGGCATTGCCCAACAGGAGCTGTACATGGGCTTGGCAAACTTTAAATTGCCTACAGCCTTGGGCTGCTGTTTCGTGAAGCCTTCACTGACCTTCAGTCAGGATCCTTTAGGTTGTCACAAATCATTCTGCTGCTGGTGCTGGTTTTGAAACATCGGGTTCCTCTCTGCCCTCTCTCATCAGTCGCTGTCCTTCCAGGTCTCTCTCATAGTAATTCATTGGAGTTCATTCATCTCCGCTAGATGAAAGTTGGCTGAACAGACAGGCACGTTAAGGGCTAAGTAATAATACGAAGCTATTAGGGAGTGCTTTCTATCCAGAAGGTCTAAGCCTTTCCCGGAGGAAGTTGATATTATCTTTGTAATAGATTGTGAAACTGAGGCCAGTGCCCTCTCTGCAGCACTTGGCATGGAGCACAAGGCCCTGACACCCATCCCAACATGCTACTTAGGGCGTTCTTGGCCTTTTACTTGCATCTCGGAGCACAGATCTCCCAGCTGGGCCCAGTACTGCCTCCCGCTACTTCTGTCAGGAAAAAAAGCAGGAATTGTGCCCTTTTCTGCAGCACGTATCCTCCGTGGTTTCAGTCAGATGTGTGCTATCACGTGGCTGCTCTGGCTCTGCAGCCTTCTCCCAGTCGTTGTTCCAGAGGCGGAAAAACACGCGGGAAGAGTTATTGCTTTTCTCCTTTTTATTTGATGTTCTTTGCCTGTCTCTGCAGAGCCATTTAGATAAGGGGATTTATCAAGCTTGAACTAATTAACCCTGGATGCAGGAAGTCAGAATGGAGTGTTCCAGCTGTGAAATCCTCAGACTTACCCTGAAGCACACATGGGTCTGGAGGAATTTCACATCTCTTTTCCCTTGTCAGCAAGTCACTGTGCTGAACTTTTGTTGGTGCCTTACTGGACTTAATGTGTCATGAGAGTGGTTTGTTGGCAGGGTGTTCAGTAACCCAGACTGTGTGTAGGAGGATTCGTGCCGCACAGGGTCTCTCTGCTGCGACTTCAGGGTTCTTGTGCTTCAAGACTGTTTCCTTTATGGAGGGTGAGGGTTGATTTTGAGAGAAATCCAGTAATTTTGCCTGTAGGAAGATGCTTTAGAAGTTGTTGCCAATCGCCTTCTCAGTGCAGAACTGGCAGCCAAAGAGTGACTTCGCCAAAAAGGGAGGGAAGCAGCTACCTGAAAGGTCAAGATAGGAAACAAGTTGTAGAATCACAGAATCAGCCAGGTTGGAAAAGACCTTTAAGATCATCAAGTCCAACCATTCCCCCAGGACTGCCTGGCGCAGGGAGTTTGTGCTTTGGAGCCTTCTCCCCTTGTTTCATGTTGCCGTAGATCAGTGGCTCCCCATGACCCAGTTTAAGAACCTTGGTTTGTTTTCCCAGTGTTCTCTGGCTGTGCTGGTGGTGTCAGACTGTCTGGGAAATGGAGCAGGACTCTGCTCCCAGATGTGTCCTCCTGCCAGGGTTAAAGAATGATCCAGAGAGAGCATCTGAAACTCTGATCCACAAGAGAGACCTCCGTGACACACATCTGGAAACAGTGAAACATCCGAGGGCTTCCAACAGAATCCAAGCCAGAGAAGAGAAATAACCTCGTGCCTACCTTGAAGTGCCAATCTCTTGTCAGCACAAGCAGAGCTGAAGTGTTGGTTCACATGGGAATCCTTCTATCACTATGGCCATGAAACTATTTCCCTGCTGGAGGAGGGGGGGAAGGGTGGGAGGGGGATGTCATTCCATCATACGAAGATCAGTCACACTTTCAACCTTGTGAAGAATTGCACCTCCGGATTTAGTGTCTCCTTTTGGCACCGAACCATTTGAAAGTGTCTCTTACTCCAGTGCGAAGGTCAGAAGTGCGGGTGATGAGTCCCCTGATAATCCAGCACAGACGTTTCCCTTGAAGGCCAAGACCTCTGATAAAAGGGCAGGATTGCAAGTCAGGAGGTGAGAAACTGATGGAGATGTTCCTTGCAGCCTGGAAAGGGTGCCTCATTTCTGCATGTCTGCGCGGTGCTGCTGGGAGAATAACACCGTCTTATCTTTAAGCAGTGGAGTGAGCATCACTCTCTTAATGTCTGAGAAGTTTGTAGGCACGTTTAATGGTACTTTTTTTTTTCCTGGAATAACCTGGATTTGGGTTATTTTTGTCTTTCTCTCCTGTGCATTGCTGTATGAGCAGAACTGCTGTTTTGTTTGTGAACCAGACTGGGGAAATAGAAATAGTCTGGGTTAAGGGGCGAAAAAAGGGATAGAAAGGATTCTGATAGGATTATTTCAGGGTGGATTGGTTCCCTGGGCCATCTGCAGTGCAGATGCGCAAGTAGCTTGTTCCAACACAAGGCAGGTATTGGCAGGGAGGAGACATGTAGTGAGTGAGTGATACCTTGAGCTCCTGTTGCTGTCAAGAGCATGTTGTTGAACCAGACCCAGATGCTCTTGGCCTGGTGTGTGCATCAAGAATGACTCGGTATCGCCAGTTCATGTTCCTCTGCTTTGAAAGGAAAGCTTGAATCCAGTGGAACTTCAGCCCCCATTCATTATTATTTTTATTACTGTTTTCTCCAGATTGCCCGGCAGGAAGGAAGAGTCATTTTAACCTCGGGACTCCCATATCAGACTGTAAGTGTTTCGAGCTTCTGGCATTTTTCTGGCATTGTATCATTGCATGGTCTGGGACGTGCAGTGTAGAGAAGAGGAAAAGTCAGATGTGACTGTGACAGCTGGTTTGGCTTCTTCATGTTTTCTGTACTAAAAACTGCATTAAGGGTCTTGAGAGGTTTGATGTTCTGAATGACCAAAGTTTGGGGGGAAATATTGCCTATACTCAGTCTTGCCTCAGTGGGGAGAGCAGTTGCCCTCCAGTGGGGCAGGGGTGGAAATCATGCCAAGCAATCCAGAACAAAGTGTTTATGTTTGCCCTCACAGGCAGGTGAAAGGCAGCTCAATTCCCATGTTTTTTATCACAAAGATTCTTGTTTACTGACCGGCTCCACACTGACATAGTTCCAGCACTTAAAGACGTTTCTTCAGGCTTGGAAGGGAGGGAATGGAAGCACCAGGCATGGGTCCAGATGGAAGCCGGAGGGGTTTTGTGTTCCTGTAAATACACAAAAAACCCCAAAGCAAAACCCACCCTTACCCTCAGCATCAGATGTTCAGAGCCCTTCATGAGACACAGTTCAAAACAGAGTGCTGGTGGGTGTACGTGGAACCCATCAAGTCAGTGGTTGCAATGGGATGATCCCTGCTGCAGCTCCTTTGCTCTTTGTCGCTGCCCAGAAATTCACTTGGAAGAGTGCAACTCTTCTGGATTACACACAAGCTGTATCCCAACTACTCAAGTAGCTTGTTGGAGTGTTTGCCGAATATAGGTTGCTAATTTCCTACATAACACCTGAGCGTTGAAAACTCCCCCCATGGTGAGACACTGAGGCAAGTGCAGCTGTGCCATGCTACAGGTTCCTTAGCCAGACTGTGGCTCCTTGAGCCTACAGCTGATGTAATAGGTAATTCAGCACCCAGCATAATCTTACTTGGCAGAGCATTAACTTCAAAGTACTGTGTAGGGATTGCAGAAAGAAAACAACTGTTTCCCAAGGTACGATGCTGTCCTGGGGAATGTCTGCTTCCCTTTGTTCCTTTACCTTTGTATGCCCTATGCAAGGACTGAATGGCTGTGGCCTCCTTTACTTGCATGTAGCTGATCCCACCTCGCTGCGAGTGCTCATTCTATTTGTAAAGATGTGTCTGGAACTTCCCAATGCTTGTTCCCAAACACAAACTTCTCTGCTAAATGTGAAGCAAACATTGAGCAACTGGGCACATCAGTGACTGCAAATTCATCGGCCATCAGTGAGCTCCTGGTGAAATGGTGTATAAACTACAGGAGCTGAAGTGGTAAAACTGACACTGGATGTCATCTCCCTCAGGCCAGTCCAGAGGAGGCCACAGAGATGCTTCGGGGTTTGGAGCAGCTCTGCTCTGAAGCCAGGCTGAGAGAGCTGGGCTGGGTCAGCCTGGAGAAGAGAAGGCTCCTTAAGGGG
>JANHGB010032179.1:7331-30885 GCA_026283785.1 Coracopsis vasa | reverse complement strand
TCTAGCAATGCTCTGAAACACCAGCTGAGCAACAGAGAATGGCGTTTTGTAATAACCAGCTCAGTTTGGGGCCACAACATGGAGCAACTGGCACTTTTACACGGAGTCCAGCTGTAAGCGGCTTCTTAAGAGATCAGAGGTTTCAAAATTCCCTTTTCTGTCATCCCCATGGGCTGGCAGGAATCAGCTGAAATCCTAGAATCTGGATCCTTATTTATTGCCTACTCACTTCTTGTTGGCAGTTAGCAGGTTGTGTTGCCAGCCCACCAAGCCAACAGGCTGTCAGTGGTGATTAGCAGTTAAATCGTACACGGTTCAGGGCTCTGTGGTGCCTCAAGTGATTTTGTTTGCATCCAGCCTGGGAGTGGAACAACAAGCCAGGTTTCAATTCACATTGTAATTTAAGCATGAGCCTGTGAGTGGATGTTCTTATCTCTGCTTGCTCCATTTCAATGAAGCTCAAACTCATTCAAAGCCACTCAAGTTAAATCAAAAGTGAGACCTTGAAGAATGAATGGAAAATGAATAATCACACAATTACCTTCAACTAATTTAATATATAAATGGAACCAGAACTAGCTTTTCCAGTGGGTTCCTGTTCATAGGTAGCCCTCAGTGTGACACATCAAATGCAATGCTAAGAGTAAAGCTGATCATGGTCACAATCATATTCTTGACTTTCATGTCATCTGCTGCTGGGGACGTTAAGGCCCTAATGGAATACCAGAAGTACACGATCTGACCTGCACAGCACAATTCATCAAACATTTTCTAATAATTTGGGCATTGGGCCCTTAGCTTCTGCTGAATTATAGCCTGCATTTCAGAAAGACAGGCAATCGTGACTTAAAGGCTACAAGTCACTGAGGCTCTACCATGTTCCTATCTGACCTGATCCGAGGGTTAATTACCCTCCTTAAAAGAAGTCCTATTTCTGTTCCATAGCTTTTTCTCCAAGTTGCATTGTATAACCTTCTGTAATGATAATGAACTCTGAGATTTCTTATTTTTGCTGATTTTCAGTTGTTCAGCAAAAACACCCTAGCATACCTGAATTTGGCCAGACTACTAGCTAATTCCTTATGGAAATTCCAGTTCATTGAATAATTTCAGTAAAATTGCATTTGGGAGCAGGAAAGCCAGTCTAGCCAGTCAGCCTAAATGGAGGGTGATGATGTTGTTCTCCTTTCAGTCAACAGCCAGGACATTCTTCCAGGCTGAACTGAATCCAAGTTCAACTTCCAGATCTACCTGAGAGGGTTACAACCTGCCGGTCCCTGGCATGGCTCTGACACAGTTGTGTTGCATTTCTAGGTGGGGGCTGCGCAGTCCTTCTGCTTTGTGTGGGATGCTGACATATCATTTAACCAGAAGGGGTGGCAGGTGGACGTGTGTCTTGAGGCTAGTGAGGAGAACACTGATTCCAAAGGTGGAACATCTCACCTCAAGCGAAAAATTTAATATAAGCATTAAAAGTGGAATAGTGTCCAAAAGACAAATTGACAGCTTCCTTTGCCTCAGGATGCTGGAGCTTGGCAGATAAGGAGCTCCCCAGCTATGTAAGGCTCCTGGGAAGAGGACTACTGAACCCCCTTCTCCTCCACAGTAGGAGCCATTGAATGAAAGAAGGTGGATTCTTCTCCCTCCCTGAGACTTTAGTCCAAAGACTCTCTTAGAAGTAACCAAAAGGAATATTTCATACTGAGCAGAACAAAATAGTTTTATTTCATATAGAAGAATTGTAACATTTTTAAAATGTCATTTAAATAATTTCTTAGATGGTTGCATTTTTGGCTGCTAAATTAGAAAACCAAATATTAGCTAATAACATTGGAGGATGTTGACTTTCTAGGACTGATCTGAGAATAGGCTGTACACAAGGAATGGCTGGTTTATCTGATAATGTGCTTTTGTTATATAGCCTTTGCTGTGAAGAAGTTACAAGGCTTTTTTGTTTGTTGTCTTATTTTCATGTACAATGATGAAGTTGCAATTATATGTGTGTAAAATTGATGTGACATAAGTTCAATCACTGTTTCTACTGTGACCTGTATACACCAGTATTAACACAGTGATCTTCCTGCAGCCTCCTTCAGCAATGGAAAAGCTGAAGACATGAATGGAAATCCACAACAGAGCTAGAAAATAAATCAAGCACTTTGCATTTTGGCCCCATGCCCTGACAACACTTTCTCTTCTTACTCTTTGTAACAGAATATGTTTCACAGCATTTTTATTATTGTAACGCTTGTGTAATTCAAATCCCTTTACTTGTTCTTTTGGCTTTGTAGATTAATTGGTCCCTGCCTTCCTCTCTGTATCTAGAGATATTTTCTTACTTCCCTCAACTCTTTGCCAGGCTGAGCTACCCCAGTCCCTTAGGCTTTTCCCACGTGGCAGGTTACACAGATGTCTTATCTTTCCTGCTCTCCTGAGCCCTCCCCTGGTCTCAGTCCTTCAGGAAGTTCAGCACCCATCTCATCGCCCCTTGCTACAATGGAGAAGTGTTTGGACACATTCTCACTACAGAGCAATTTGAACTAGCCTTCCGGAAGTCAACGGCTATGTTGGGCCATTGAAATGACAAAGCTGGCTCTAGTTCTTGCAAATCTGCAAAGTTTATTAATTCACCTAATGAAAGTTTGGCTTTGGCTATCCCCTCCCTGCGAGCATTTGATCTGCTCTGCAGCTTTAATTCGCCCAGTTATTTACCGCTAGCTATTTGTATATTCAATGGGCTCCACTGTGTCAGAAAACTGTTTAAAAATACATTTTAAAGAGATTATTTCACTTCATGTGGGTTTTTGCCAGCAGTGTGGTTTTTAAAAGTGTTTTTTAAGACCTGTGTAGCACACAGCTATGAAGCTGTACCTTAAAAGGTGAAGCAGAGCCTTTCACTTGCAGGGAGTGCTCAAGGGAGCTGCTGTGGAGCACATTGCAAGCCCTGTGCACTGCGTGAAGGCTTGGTGGGAGTTTTGCTTCTCTGTGTATAAAAACAGTGATAAGGTTGTGCAGAAGCAGGTGGGAAAGGTTATTTAAAAATTGCTTCAATATGGCCCTTGCTATAACATTATCTGAATTGGTCTGGATATTTAAAAGAGAATTATCCATAATGATCTCACTCTGTCGCTTTCCCCTTTGTTTTTACATTTTCCAGAGAAAAAATGAATTTGGTTTATCAACAAAGTTCAGTTGGGGTTTCTACCTGGATCTCCCATGTCTGACCATGATCTTCCATGTCTCTGTCACATCCATGCCTGCCCCAGGAAGGAGCGCTAAGGGCACTCGCAGAGATGGAAAGCCACGCCAACAAAATCATTCCCATCTAGTCCCGCCGTCTTGATTAATGCCTGCTACCCCAAAAGAGGCAGCAGGTCAGCCGGGTCGAGCTTCAAGGGGAGCTGAGCATGCCAGTGTGCCCTGTTACTCAGTGGCTTCTCTGTTACGGCAAAACAGCCCGCATGGAGATCGCGTGGGTCGGGAAAGGGGCGATTATTTCTCCGCTGGGTGGGAGCAGTCTCCCGAAGGTCATTTGCCTGCTGCAGACAAAACAGCTACGCAGGGAGGCTGAAAATTATCGGACTTTAGACAACCATCAAGCCCTGTAAATATGTTCACTCATTGCTCAACCACCAATGTAGCAAATGTATCACATTCTTTCAAACAAGGGTAAAATCTCATTTTACAAAATTTAGTTTTGAGCTGTAACAGACTAAAGATTATTTTAACAAAGCAACAGACCTCTTTTTTCCCTGTCCTATAAATGAAAAGAAATCTTCAGCTTGGAGAATATTTTTGGTCAAGTTATAAATGAAAAGCAAACAAAGAAAAATGTGGATTTCTTACAGAAACACAATAGCAGTTGCTATAATTCTCAATAGCAGACCGGTATCTGCAAGTTTTATCCAAACATGCTTTGCAGGTACTGCAGCAGTAATTGGTGGCTGAACCTCTTGTTTTTAAATGACGTGCTAAAAGCAGCTTTTTGGCCACAAGAAAAGAATAGTTTCAGTTATTCAACTTGATTTTGTAAGGAACCTTCCTACCCTGTCATAAATTCTCTTGCAAAATGCTGTGACAATGAATCTCTAAAAAGCAAGTACAAGTGGGGTAAGGTTTCTGGGGCGAGTTAATGCCTGTTATTTGATCAACTGATTTATCCAAAAGCATGTTTGGTTTTTTACAGCCAGATTTCTTGGTTTGCATTTGGTTTGTATAAAATCTCAAAACATATTCATGAAGAATTCAAATATTCTTTTCAAGCTTGTAGAAACTTTAAAAAAATCATAACCCTCAGTGGTTCCTGCTGAATTCTGTGTGCCTCACGTTGAGCAGCATTAGTTTTGTTCTCTTTCCCCATTGGCTGCATCCAAACCAAATCTTCCAGTTTTGTGTTTGCCATCCAAAAATCTTTTTAGTCTCCTTCTTCTCCGCCTTAAAATTTCGCAAGTATTAAATTCCATACTGAAAAATTTGTCTTCGCACACTTCCATACAGCCTAATACCAAAAATGTTTGGAAGGCAAAGCAACATTCCAAATGCTAAAAAACATCTGTAAGGGAACAACCAATGAGGGTACGGAGCTTAATTATTTTTTTCAAAAAAATTAAAAAAAGAATTAAACAAAAACCACACATCTCTTAAGCAAAAAATTTGGATAAAAAATAAAGAAGCCAGAAGTGGCTGGAAAAGATCTTCTGAGGAGTGATTATTTTTTTCCCCACTAGCAAAATAGGTATGGAAAATGTAAGTATGCACAGCTGTGTTTATTCCAATGATTAGACATTCTATTTCTCTGTGACCTCTTTGCATTGAGCTGGCAAGACACCTGGGTATGCTTAGAAGTGTCTCATTCATGCATTTACATTTATTCAACTCAGACCTTTCTTTCTCCCTCCCATGCCCTTTTCTTCTCTAAAAAGACCACAGGAAAAAAAACCCAACCAAAACAGTTGAATCTGTGCACTCCTTCCTCTGGTTTTTTCCCCATGTTTGCAAGGTGTTTGTCAAGAGCCTACCCTGTGCCTTTACACATTTTAAATGAAAGCATAGCACTATTTCAGCAGTGAGCATAAAGCCTTCTTTTTCAAGGCTTTTTCAGGCTGAATCAAGGAAAGACGTGGTTGCAGTGTACCATGTGATGTGACAGTACACATGCCGTACTCGGAGTGCGATAGAAGCTAAGCCTCAGTATCTGTACCTCCTGTGCTCTATGTCTGCACCTGCATTTTACTTATGCAAAGTATGTGTGCTTGTGTAATCTGGGCTATCCTTGCAGTAGTGCCCAGCTACTCTGGCTGATATTGATGGATGCTTAGTTGAGAAGTTTGCTTACAAGAAAATATTGACACAGTAATTTTGCAGTCCAGACTGTGTTACTGATGTAGAAGTGAGACAGAAAGGGGTTAAAGTGTTTCCTGACTGTCATCAAAGTTTGGTACAGAGCTCAATTCCCTCTAGGGTACCTGCTACTTTAACCTTCCTCTGCAAGTATGCATCAGGTTTGGAGACAGGGCTTCCATATTAGTCTCTCTTCTACTGTCATTGAAACCAAAAGCAAAATTTCTAGTAATTGAAAGTTGCCAGCTCAATTCAAGACTGATGCCCTCAAACTTATTATAGTTTCTCCACCTGCTTCTTTGGATATCTAGGTATTTCAGAGCACTAAATGCTAATTGCAAAGTGTAGATCCAGCTCTTCTTTTAAGAACTGCATCTTAACAGATTGTTGGTTTCCTAAATTTAGTTAGTATAAATTTAAACTGAAGAAATATGACTATATATACATGGAATTAGAGTAAATGAAATGACAATGAGAAGCATCTGTACATAAGGCACTCATTTTACTTTCCTTTCAAGCTCTCTGAATTCATTAGCTGGCTTTCATACAATCTGCTGCGTAAAATACAATGTCTCATATCTCCTCCACTCTGTCAAATTAGCTTTTTTTTTTCCTGTTTCAAAACCATAACTCAAAAGCTCTGAAATGCTATTGGGTATTACTTAAAGGTGCATCTGATTTGCTGTTTTGATCATTATTAGGAAGTGTTTAAACACAATCTAAAGAGAGAATCACTGGAAGATTTCTCGGACCCTCACTCCACAGCAAGGCTGAAAAGTCCTGAAACCCAAACACAAGAAAACTCAACATGGTAACCCATTTCTTCATGTGCCCCCCAGACATTATCTTTCAGAGCTGGGGAAATGTAGGCAGATTGAAAAGACTTCACAGCAGAGCAATCCTATAATTAGATTTGTAGGGAAATGTAAAGAAAAAATCTGAGATAAATGGGTTTCTGTGTATTGGTTTGCCAGCGTTTGGCTACCCTGTTAATGCACTGGAATCTGTAGAGCCAGTTCTGTACATTTTGGTTGTGGAAAAGGGAGATAAGCCATTTTGGCAACACAGAAGATAGAAGAAAATGAAGGGAGTGCATGAGAATGAAAGTAAGGAATTGAAACAGCTAGGCTGGAAGTAGAGCAGGAAGAAGTGGAAACGGGGATGCAGCATGAACTCCTTTCTTCACACCTGAGATAGGATACTTTGAAGGTGGGACATTTAATAGGAAGCCAGACAAAGTACCTAGCTATATGTTCTTGTTACTAACCTTGCATTTTACAGGAACGAGCTACTACTGAAAGGGGCAGATGCATGGAGTATTTTCCTCTGGTGCAAAAGCTGTGTTAACAGGTTTCCACCACCTTGATTAAATTATTTGAACTGAGGAAAAGAACAGCTATTTTTTTCAACCCCTAATGTTCTTAAAACTTGTATCATTTTACTTGTCTGGTTTTTAACTTTGCTGTGAAGAACTTGTCCTGCTCAGCATGAATGGAAGCACCCAAGCAGGGACAGCAAGCCATGGGTGCTACAGATGGCTTGGTGATGTGAGACACGATTGGGAAACATCCCATGTGAGTGTCCCAGAGAAGCCACCTGCTCTAAGTACTCTTGCCAGATTTGTGGGGATTTCCCTCTGCTCAGAGGAAGAGAGAGAGGGGATGACTCTTGAGGTTTGTTGTCTAGAAGCATCCAAGGGGTTTAAGCAACAACCCCCATTGAAATGTAATGGGCAGGAGGTGCCTGAATCCTTCAAGCCTTTTGGGGTCATACTTGAGGGAGCCCAAGGAGAGCATCCCCCTGGGATAAGCTGGGGTGGCCGTGGCTGTGGGAACCCAACCACCTTGCAGAGCCGACGCAGCAGAGGCCATGTGGAGGTGGGGAAACCCAGGGAACACCGGGGAAGCAGGTTAATGAGGCTCCTTTGAGCTCAAAGCGTTTTGTGAGGGGTGGGAAAGGGCTGCCTGCCCATCCCCAGGTTGAAAGGAGGGCTGGAGGGAAGAGGTAGGAACCGGCAGCCATCCATGCCCTGGCCTGGGGCGGAAAGGTGGTGTGTTTGCTGCCTTCACCCCTCCCACCTTTCAGCCACATTAAAGCCCAATTATTCACGCTTGATGTCAGCAAGGCAGGCCCCCCCGCTACCCGCTGCTCCCGGATCCCTTCCCCGAGGGGCCACATTACCCCAGCGTGCACTGGCCCATGCGGGGTGGGGTTCATAGGGGTCCAGGGCACCCTCCACCCCACGCGGCGCCTACTTTGGCCGTGCCATGTGCCAGGGAGACATCCACCGCTCCACTGGCCTCCAAGGGATAGCGGTGGCTGTTGAGAAGCGGCTGTTCCTCACCCTGCTGCAGGCTGCAGGCTCCCTGGGGGTGATGGCTGTTGGCTAGGCAGGTGCCCTGGGTGCTGCAGCAGCACATTGGCTCCACGGGTTCATTGGTCATGCTGGCTGTGCTGCTCCCAATGGAGTCAGCCCTGGGTCAAGGAGACAAGGAGACAAAGAGGGTTGGCCAACTGCCCCACTGAGCAGCTAGGGGCACAAGGGACGATCTGAAAACCCAAGAGGAAGGCGAGAGGGAAGGGAGAGGACTGAATTGACCCCTTTTTCCCCTCACCATTCACATGCTTACAGATTTCTATCAGGCTTTTTAGCTGCAGGGCAAAGCGTTTCTTTATAGTTCCTTCCAAAGCGCTGCTGCCAGATCCAGCCTGCGTTTGCCGCAGCTGTATCCCATCCCCCAAGGCTTGCACACCCCTGGTCTGGGAGCAGCTCGGCAGGAGCACCTGAGAGCATTGCACAAGCCTGGTGGGGAGAAGCGTTCGGTGTCCTCCAAGGCCCCCATGCACGCAGTGCGGTGACAGCACTCTGTAAGGGCTCTCACCAGCATTCACAACAGCGGCTCTCCAAAACACACATGGTCGTGGTACGGGGGGAGCTGGGCTCGTTACAGGAGCACCCCTAAGGCTGCAGGCTTCCCTCTTCACAGGGTGGGATTTACTGGCCAGCGGATGGGAAACACCCAGAGGCAGGCAGAGGAGGGCTGGGTGTGAAAAACATGGTGATGGGCACCAGTATGCACCCAGCACTGCTCCTTGCTCCCTGCCAGCCACAACGCAAGTGTCACATTGGTGGTATCACCAAGAAAGGGGCTGTGCAGCACCCATGGGTGCTGGCGCTGAGCAGCTCTGCCCTCTCCAGTGCTGAGGACAAGGGGGTCACGTTCTTGCAGGCAGAATTAGACACTTTTATGGCCTGTCTGGGGCTAGTTTTCCCTCTCTCTTTATTTTTTTTCGCTTCCCCAGTGGAGACTTGCTCATTTGTAATAGGAAGGTTCATTGTTTTCCTGTCTGATATTTCTTTGATTACTTAAAAAGAAATCCCAGAGGCTTGTTTTCACAAAATAGTGATTGCATAATTGATGTGATTATGATGTATTTTGCTGTGTCACTGCAGCTTGGTTGATTATTTTGAGAAGCTCTGAGCACTGTTAGTGCTGCCATGTGTTGTGTGTGCATGGCCCAGGCTTTCATCCCCCTCCACATGTGTACAAGAGCCTTTCAAACCCCGTTTCCTCCAGTGAGGACTGCCTGAGACCTTCCACAGTGCAAGGAAAAGGATGCAGACCCACAAATGGCTGATACCAGTGAAATGACAGATAGTGTGGGGTGAGCTGCAATGCTTTTTCTGATTTAGATAATGACTTGCTGGTGCAAATAATCAGATTTATCATGTGGATGAATACACAAGCAAAACTGTGGGGCCAGATTCTAGGCTCTTTCCCTGGCTAGAAATGTACAGATAAAGCAAGTGCAGAGCAGCCAGGTGTGCTGGAAATAAAATTCTTCCAAATAGAAAAACACGCAGCAGATCATTCATGGTGATTATTAATTGTAACCTGAAAATGTATCAGCTAGCTGCAGGTAGGAATACTTGAGGGCTCACCTAGGGAAGCCTCATGGAGAGGATCGCCTTCCCTTTTCTTGGCTAGAACTATTTAATTGTTTTCAGCTTGAGCTGGAGGCCACCCTTAGAGCCCTTTCTTTCTCCTGAAGACATTTTTTGCATTTCTTTTCTGTATTCTCCTTTCTTCTCCTTTCTTTCCTTTTTAGTTCAGAGATGAAACATTGCCCTCGGTGCAGCTTCTTGGCCGAATCTCCAGATTTCTGAACCTTTTGTTTTTCTCAACATGTGTGCAATTTTCACTATTTTTGTCCAGCGGTGACCTCTGGAATTCCAGAATAATTTTCCCTCCCCTTCCTGGTGCCCTCATGTGACCCAGGAACACAAACATCTGAGAGACCTCTGGGCATCTTCACATCTGCTGGTATATAAGATCAGAGCCATTGTGTGATGTATTTTTAACAGCAGGTGTTGGGCTTGGAGAAGGGTGTGTTGGGTTTTGTGGGGCTGGGCAGAATCTGCACCTAATTCTTAGTTCCCAGGCTATTTAGGAACAGCTTAAAAACACACTTAATCTGTTTGTACAAATTTAACATTGTAAAACCACAATAAGGAATTGCTAATCAAGTGCAAGCCTGGATTTAGTTTCAGCTTTGCATCATTGCTGTCCTAAAAAAACAACACCCCCCCAAACAAAAAAAAACCCAAACCACCTTCAAACTTTAAAGCTGAGTCCAAGATTCTGGTTTACAACTTATTTTCATTAAATACTATTGATTGATTACTTGAAGCCTGTTAATTATTATTTAGTCATGGTTTTCAACACAAACTCCTTACAGCTGCAAAACAAACAGTGTGGATGCTTTATCTTTTGCCAATTAACACAGTTTGAGCATGACTGAAAATAGGCTGTAAGCTCAGGGTTTGATTCACAACTGTATCTCTCCTGGTTGTGCTGCTGTAATCCCGTTGATTTCCATGGCATTGCAGGAGTCTCAGTGCAAAATGAGAGAAACACTTCTTTTTAATGATACCCCCAACCTCCATGCATCAGGGAGCTCACGGCACACCAAAGCCTCACACATGACTCTCTTCCATGGTCCATTAGTAGAAATTTCACATCCATATTCGAGAAACAGTATCAGCAGAGTGTTTTCCCCAAAATATCATTGAAATCCTATTTTCACAGAAATCTCTCTCAAATTTTTTTATCAGACAAATCTAAAATGGTGCTTAGCGTTCAGTTATCTGCCAAGTATAAATGGCATAAATGGATGATTACTTTAAATACATCTTCTCTGAGAAGGGAGTTATGGGACCTCACAAAAGCATCAAGCTGTGACTACTTTCAGGAAATCACCTGGAAATAAATGATAAAGGTTGCTTGCGAGTCCTTAGATTCTTATTGCCTTTTTAGGCAGATAATTGAATTCAGTATGAGCTATAATTCCTTTCTGGGATCACTGAGGAACAAATTATTTATCATTTGGGGAAAGTAACTGAGTGACCTGACAGGTCCTTTCAGTCACAGCACCTATGATTATAAATTCTCACGGCACCCATTGCATGGATGTATCCACACTAAAATAGAGAAGGAGATTTTAGCCTTGTTGAAACTGATGGGGTTTTGTTGGTGGTGGTTTCACCAGTAACATGGCTTCACCTGTCCACTTTTCTAGGCGACATTTGAATTTTACCACATGACCTGTTGGGTTGTCTCTGACTGGAGTCAGAATAGCTATTTCCAAGTAGTTACTTTTAATAACGTGCCATGTGTGCGTACTTCTCAGATGCAGGGCCCTTACTATGGATTGATTCAATCTGCTCTTGATTTATCCCAGCTGCTGAGTTTTGAGTTTGTATGCTCCTTTATTTCAAATATTAATATAGAAAGGCACTAGGAGGATGCATATGGACCTGACATCCCAGGACCAACACAAATGCGCTGCCTCCTCACAACTGCCTCCTTCTGTTGCTGACATGCCACTTGCAAATAGCAGTCACACATGACCACATACACCCGGCATGTTGCACTGGTCAGGACCCACATGTTGCCCTCTCCTCGCCCTCTTCACCCACATCAGGCTGTATAGGGTGAGATATGGGATGCTGACAGTATCTGAACCCCTCTATCTTACATCCAGCAAAGCGTGCCTTGCATGGTCAAAGACATGGCTTTTAGATGACAAAGGCAGTTTCTTGAAGGATGGGATGCCTGCATGTGAAGCTTCTTTTAATTTATTTTCTTTTCCTTTTTTTTTTTTTCCCAAGTTATCCCTTGATTCTACAGTTGAGAAAATGGCCCTATTGACTGGCTGGGAATGCACCAGGTCTCATCCTTCCAGCTGCTGGACTTCATTGTGCTACAGAAGCTATTTCCAGTCCTGTATGCCACAGGGTGTCTGCAGAATCAGAAACAAAGTAGAGGAGGTCCTACCTCAGTAGAGGTGCTACTGATGGTAGTAGATGATGGGTTTGGGCAAACTGTTAAGGTGCCCAAGGATAAACAACCCCTGCATTTTGTGCAGCTGTAGCTGCCCTCTTGCTTTTCTCCATCTGGGGCTGTGGAGCGCTCACTATGGGCCAGGTCCTATGCCCTGTAATGAGATACAGCAATGGGCATCTTCCTCAAGATGCACATCACCATTTTACAAAGGCCACTATCTTTAATCTGGTTGGAAATACTTTCCAAACATTTCTATTCCCAGTTAGTTGTGTCCATAGGGCATTATGAAACCCCTACTGATTGTGCAAATTTGTTGTACACCGAAACTGGCCTCATAACTGGTTTGAACTGATTTGAAGTGTTTTTTAAGAAATATTAAAAATAATTATGACTTGAATTCCAGAGATCTACTCTTGTACAGCTTGGTCTTTGCACACTTCACAGCACAATAAACTAACCAATAAAGCAGAGAAGCTGTGGGACAGTTGTCCAGTCAAAGTAGTGGGGAAGTCACAACAGGTATACAGGTCCTTTCATCCGCCCTGTGATGTTTCTAAGTGCCTAGAAGGGGGAGTTAAAATCCCAAGTGCTTTAAGATAGAGTTAAAGATGAAGGGTGGTGCCTGCAAAATAATGAGCAGGATTTAGTAACATTGGATGCCCTGTGTTCTTATGAATGATGTTACAGAGGGTCCACTGTTTTCTCCAGGTTGTTGAGACCTGGCAGGCCCTACATATGCCGACCCGACAAGGAAGTGTCATGGCAACACACAATTCCATTCTTGGAAGCTTCAGACCTGGCTAATGCACTAACTAAACCCAGTGACGGATTTCCAGAGAAAAGTCAGAAGGTCTTTGGTAGTGTTGCCTGCTGGAGCTGAAGCTCTTTATGTAGTATAATAAAGCTGTTGTGCTGAATAAAAGGGCCAACAAAAAGCAAGCAAAGGAAATGATGAGGAGATAGAAAAGAATTAGCGTTGCCCTCCAAAAAGAGTAGGCTGACCTGTCCAACTTGGTAGACAGCCTATCCCTGGTCTCTACATCAGCAAGTCCTCTCTTGTACAGTTGATGCCAATGCTGACCCTTTCATAGAGGAATACAGCCAGAGAAAGAGGGCAGCTCTCACTTTGGTTCAGTAAATTCATCACTATGATTTTCATCCATGCTGACTGCACTTGATTTCTCTCCTACTTTTTTTTCTGCTTTTCTCAGTGAGTACATCCTGACTGGCCCATCCACAGGGTCATCTTCAGGAGCAGGAGTACCTTCAACCACGGAAGTGACTGGAGACCATAGCCTGTAAGACACATGAGATCCCCTCACTTGATGGGAATGAACCTCATTTCACACACTCTGCGTGGGTGCTCTGGCCACTGAACCATGGAGATTCACCACCATTTTTCTTACTGAGCTTTGGATGGCGCCTGATCCTGGGAGGTGTGCTCTGAAAATGCATGTCAAGTCAGGCCTGGCAAGCGGGGGATAATGCTTTGTTTGCAAATCCCAAAAGAGTTTAGATGTGATTTGGGTGCTCGGAGGCTCACCCTGTTAAGACCTTGGCAAGTTCTGAGCCAATATTTGGGAATTTTTCTGGCAGGGAAATAGACGCCTCCGGGCGCATGCAGCAGCTCAATGGGAATGCAAATGTTGGTGCTGAGAAGTACAGTGGCAGGTAAGCGGTGCTAGGTGAGTAAGCTTTTTTGTGAATCTAGTCCAAATCCACTGCATGTAAATAATATCTGAAATGCTGGAACAGTGATTCGAAGGAGGTGTGGACTTGAAAAGGAGGAGGCTAATAAAACCAGGAGAGAGCTAATGGGAGAGAAAAATTCCATTTAACGAGTTCATCTGGTGAGGATTGTGTAGCAGTATTTAATCCTCTGCTAAAATCAGACCCTCTGCACTTGTAGCTTATCTGAAATACAGAGAAGGGTGGCTAGAACGTGACTGTCGGAATCGATCATGTCCTGAGGGTGGGCTGAAATCTTATACTGTTTTTATGCAAAAACACCAGTGCTTCTTTGCCTCCCTCCAACCTTGATGCATAGAATTGCTTTGAGTTGCAGGCAGGCTAATTAATCTGTTTTGTGCCTGCCTGTCAAATCTTTCATGTGGTAGAAGCATTTCTAGCTGGTTTAAGTGAAAATGATTTTATTTTGGAGAAGACTACCTTGTGTCTCAGATCTGAGGTTATCCAACAGGATTTTGGATAGGATAAAGGCACTCTGCTGCAACATGCTGCCAGTGTGAGCCAGAAGCAGTGCCTCCCATGCTCATTTGGCACTGTGCATACAGATGGATGTATACAGCAATGGCACTTTGTGGGAGCTCAACCCAGTTCATCTTATCTCTCATGGTTACACTGATGCTCTGACAACACCTTATGAGCTACTACAGCTTGTCTGTCTTGAAAGTAAGTAAGTTGTGTGGCTGCAACCTGCCTTCTCTCCATCCTCTTTTCTGAAGCTCAGTGCAGTCAAGCCACCCTTCTCAAAGGTCCTTTGAGTTTTGGTTCATGCAGCCGGCATCTATTTAAAGTCCTGTGGTAGGAATGCTACACTTGATACTTACAGTTAGCTGAATCCAGGCAAAATACTTTATCTTATCCATTACTAAAAGCTGAGCTGCCTTTGTTGTTGTTAGCAAAACATGTTTTTCTTCTTGGCCTCTTTTCTTTTGTGTGTCATCTACATTTTGATGTGGAGAAGATCTTTCAGCATGCAAATACATCTATCCTCAACAGAATGGTTCATGTTGGATGCAGCGTGTTTGCACAGTGGTGCTCTAGAAAAAAGATTTTCCCTATGATGTACAGATCGATTCACCTTAACCCCCCAAATCGGTGCTATTGTTGCTGCTTTTCTTTGCACAGTGCAGAAGAAACACAGGGGAAGAGCAGACATGAAATAGATGTTTTTCAAACAAACTCCAAACGGAACAACGGATGAAATGAGCTTCTTCAAGGTTTCTGTGTCATCAAATGTTATTGTTGACACTCTGAATGTAGCAATAGTTGTTACGCTAATTAGAGTGGTGCAGTTCTAGAAACAGGAACTGTGAAAAGACTGTGTCTAGAAGGTACTAATAATCTTCTGATACCTGTATTTTTGCCATTCTTTATTATTATAATGAGAGAGTTAATGTGCAGGGGAGAAATCATGTGTGTCCTTAATAAAGAATGAAGCAGCACAGTTGTTATCATCTTGAGTATCATATTCATTTAAAATCAAGTAGGCAACTCAAAGGTTAAGAGGTTTAATGTTCCTGAACTGTACAATTGAAGCACTATAGTCCAGGTTATTGTTAGCAATTATGCAAAGTGCCTGGGGGGTTTTATTAGAAACTTCATTTTCCAGAAGAAAGTCCCCCCACAACTTTAGCCAGCATTTTAGCATGACCATTTAGCAGCCAGACAATTCTGCGCAAAGTGTATCACAAGATGTTGTAATGACACAAGTTGCTCTCAGCTATTTTATGCTAAGATAACTAACCACAAACAATCTTCAACCTCTCTTAAGTTTTCATGCCACATATCTTTCCAGTGAGAATCAGAAAGCTGAAGAAGCTCTGTGTTTAGAGATTAATGTGATATTCTGCATGCATTCCTCCCAACATGAGGAATATGCCATTTATTTGCAGCTTTTCCAACTGCAAGGAATAAGCTTTGCTAAAGCTGATAGTGCACTAGTAAGCCTATTGGACTGTGCGACAAAAAACAATGAGCACAGAATGAATATTATGGTAAAGAAATGGTGAAGAAAACCAACAAAATGGAGGGAAGGAAGGAAACTTGAATTGCAGGTAGTTTTAGAGTGTTTTAAATGCAAAGCCGAACTCCATGTCTTAAGCACAGGCAACCATAAAAGCTAATTGACATAGATACAGATGACTGCAACATGGCATTCACAATTAACCTTTAAAATTAGAGTCCCTACAGTAAACAGGGGAGATGGCCTACATGCTGGAAAAGATGTGTATGAGCCTGAATGAGCCTGAGGAACTTGAGAACATTTTCGCAGGAAGACTACAGAACTTAAGAAATGCAACACCAGAAAGGTAACCATTTACTGAAAGGCCAAGGTTCAGACTCTTGCCTACCTTTCTGCAACTTTAATCCCTCCAGGATATTCTAGAAGCAACAAAACTGCTGGGTGTTTTGTATTACTTCTCTTCTACTTGATCAGTCACAGCTGTGTTGTCTTCCTTTGGTCCCTTAATAAAGCCTTATTGGCCAATACATGTACTATGGGATGGGTGTTCCCAGCCAGGTTCTTAAACTCACAGCCTTCTACTTCAGTGCCTACAAATCAAAACCTCTCACTTATGATTGTTGGATCTGCTAACATGATTTATTGAAGTTACAGTTCAGAATCCATTTGAGCAGCATCAGGCAGTATCAGCTGTATCCCAGCTAGCGAAGTGTCTTTCTAAACTCTAACAAAACCCAACTAAAGAGTGAATTCCTTCCTGTTTAAGGATCCTCCCACAGCACAGAAAGACCCTTAAGCCAAGCCACATGAGAGTAGTTTCTTTGCCTTTATTGATATCCACATCATTCCAGTTTCACTTTATCAGTTCAGAATTTTGAAGTTTCTTTAACCTTTGCTGCAATACATACGTTTGTGTTTAAACCAGTCTTTTCATAGCAGTATCCAATAGTCTTCCCAGATCCTTTCAAACCCCTGTAAGTCACCAGTACCTCCTTGCACACTGTGCCCCTTATAGAGAATAAACAAGCTCCATGACATAATTTTCTGGTCAACAAATCAAGGGTTTTGGTGAACTGAGACAGAAATTAAGCTCCACAGTTTTACAGTTCCCTCACTTTTCAACAGCACATCATGCCTCAGAGTCAGCAGTTGAAGCCTCTTTGCTGTTACACAAGGAAGGGCACTCTCTGATGTGGCTGATATGCAGTTCCTTCAGGATGCATAAAATAAAGCACAAAGAAGAAAACGGGACAGAGTGAGAGGTGGAATGACAGACATCACCTTTACCAACATTTTCCATGATTTGCAGATACTCCAGTGAGGAAGCCATGGAGGAACCCTTCAAACTGAGTTTCTCGCCCATATGCAGAGGTGACCTAGAAGCCATGGTGGGTCCCCAGGCTCTGACCATCTCTTGCAAAAAGCTCCTTCAGGGCCCTGCATTGGTTGAAGGGGCTGGGCCACACCAGTACTGCACTGAGTCACGCCAGTCCATGATGATGGGAACTGTGGTGGGGAAGCCTTCCTCAGTGTCACAAATCACCAGCATTAAAAAAGGGAAAACCAGAAGGAGAAAATAGCTATCTCCTAGCTGATAGTTCCTCTGACTAGCTGGTTCCCTTGACCTCTGATAGGATCCCATCCTTGCCTGATTGACTCATAACCAGTTTTGCCTCATCCAAGCCACAGCACGTCAAGGCACAGTGAAAGCCAATCAACCCTACCAACTTTGTCTGTGTTTCATGACAGTTTAATCACTGAAGACTGTCTCTGTGTTGAAATATTTCCCCTTGGGGTTTTGGATAGTAGGTTTAGATCAAGGTAAATGGGAATAAAAAGTGAAAAAAAGCACTTTCCCTCATCCAAATCCTTTGTAGTCGATAGCAAAACACCTCTTCTGTTGCTTTTGCAGGGATAAAAAAATGCTTGTCATGATCCCTCCACCTTCTGAAGTCATAGTGGCTTGCAATTCAGCTGAAACAGCTGCATTTTACATTCTTCTTTTCACTGATGTCAGTGGTGATGTAAGTTAGAAGATACAGACTATAAAGATAATCATTCTCACCATCCACGTCAGTTAAAATGAGGAAAAGGTACTGGAGAGTGGGAACTGATGACAAAAATTCCCTGAGCCAGATTCAGTCTGGTGGTGATCAGGAATTAGTAGTGAGGTATTCAGAGTTAGACTGCTCTGGAAGCAGGCAGAGTGGGAACACTGGTGCCATTTTCAGGTTACGATTCTGAGTGCACAGTGTCATATTTTCCTACACGTCATATTTTTATAGCATCTGATAGCATATCCCTGATGTGGCTCAAATTACTGTGTTGAGATTCACAAAAGAGAAAAAAAGGAGAATGGAGATATAATAGAATTGAGTACAAAGCACTGCTAATGTGGGACCTGAGCGCTTTCACCCTTCACTGGAACAATCATCCAGAGATGCTTGTTCACCCTTTTTGTTAAAAATACCTAATCAAACCAATATTATTAATGTGTACCAAAAAAATTATCCCATACACAAGTAACACTGCTGTAAGGAAAACACTTTTTTCAATGATGTTACAGAAATTATAGGTTGTTGCACCCACCAAAGTTATTTTAGCAGAGCTGTGTTGTTAGCACTGGAACTAAGCCATGTTTTTATAGTCAAATGATAGGCCTTTTCTGAGGTCATGCCCACGCAGTACAAAGCCCACTAAGTGCTTCATTGAAAAGGCTAAATGGAATTCACACTTCTCAGGCAATCGTTTCATTATGATCAGTATGAGTATTCACAATGTAATTTTAAAAATCTTGAAAATAAAGCAGACCAGTACCTAAAAGCAATCATATTTCTGGCTTTCACTTCCACCATATAACATTCCATACAATGAAATTAACATTTGTTACCTTGCTCTGGCCTTTCTGTCACGTGCTTCTGGCTTACAGTTCTGCAGGAAAAAAGAATCCACTTTAAAAATAAATCAAGATTTCACTTTTTCATACTGAGAACTACCAACACTCCTGTAACATTATGCATTATGAAAGTGGCACAGAGCCTTTAAGGAAGGGACAGCAAAATGTGAGTGCATGGATTTAGGATCCTTCAGACTTCACTGGGTGTTTGGGTTTTAGCACTTTGTTTAGGTAAATCTAGACCAAAAAATGGTCAGTGGATTCATGAAATCAGACTTTCATTATCCTCCACAAGTGGATATTAATCTAATTAACCGATAACCCTTGAAGACATACTTCTAGGTGGTACTAGGCAGGGCCTCTCCTCTACCCCTCATCCTCTAGCTATCATCAGGGTCTCTCTGCAGGAGACAGCTTTCGTGCCATTGTAATGAACAGCCACCAACATTCTACATGGGTTTGTCTAAACATTTCTGAGTCATGATAGCGTGGGCAATGTGTTCCCCAGTGCAACCACACAGGGATGGAAAAGGGCAGAGGACTGCCAGCAGGCTGATATGTTCACGTGGTCTCGCAGGGTTGTCTAGCTTGACTTCAGTAGCATTTTTGTCACCTTTATGCACAACATTCTCATAAGCAACCTACAGAGAAATACCAGAGGGTAGGTGCATAACTGACTGGGTACTATATCCAGGGAAGTCTTTAGTGTTTCAACAGTGGAAAGATATCTCAAATACAAGCCCCACTCCTGCTTGGTTCTGTCATAAACACACTGCCTTTTTTCCCCCTTTAGTGAACTGGGTGATGCAAAAGGAAGTATGCTTACTATAGCTACATATTACATGAAACTGCAGAGATTGCTGGCAGATTGGAGGATAGGCTTGAATTCAAATTGATCTGGAGAGGCTGAACAAATAGGCTTAAAAAAAAAGAAAAAAGAAAACATATAATAAAAACACATGCAAAGTGCTAAGTTTAGGTGGCAGCAGTCAAACAAAAGCACAAGACGGAGAAAAACTGGTTAGGGAGCAGTTTTTCAGAAAAGGAGAAGAGCACTGTAATGGCTCACCTTCCTAACACTACAGATAGTAAAGCATTGAGGTTCACTGGCTTGCAAATGTGTCTCAAGGACAGCTTGCGCATGTTGAGTTGGCCTTCCAAGTTCCTTCCACTCTTTCACTTTGATTAGCTTAGATATGCATCATGGCCATGAGGACTTACTTGATGTAGTCTTTGGAGGACAGTTTCTTGGACTATCCTGGGAAAGCAGATCTAACAAAGAGGAAGCAGGATTATTCCCAATATGCCTGACAGAAGCAAAAAACACCTCTGAGAGACAGGAATCCTTCTGGTCCAAACCAATAGACTCCTGGTTTGAATCATTCCTCAGTCTAAGCCCACCACTGGAATCAAAGGGCAGATTACTGAAGGGATTTTGTAGTATCACAAGTGAGGAAAAAAAAGTCCTTTACTTTCCTTTTATTTTTGAACACTGTCATTCATCCATCCTGGTACAAGAGTCCACAGGCTCAAACCGCACCGTACATATCAGTGCCATCTCCAGATAAAAATGTTTATCATTTAATGAGTTAAAACAGTGTGATAGCAATTGTGCTTGTTTACATCAGTGCATGCCAGGGAAAACAAAGGGGCATAATTTGTAGTGTCACCATTAGTTATACATATCTTGGGTTTCATGGCTGGGAAATATGGAATTTATACAGATACATGGTAATGATCAGTCACTGAAAGGTGCAAACGTAGGTCCATAATCCCTGTGCATTAAATGCCAATAGCACATTAAGTCTGACCCAGGAGAGGAAAGGTGGGTTCCACCTTATGAAGAGGGCTTAAGATTTTAAAAGAATCTCACAATCTGAAAAGGATCTTTCCAAACGGATACAACATTTTTCACTCTTGTGCACACACAGATCAAGGGAAGGCCATGAATCCATGGATCATAAGGCAGTTTTGAAAAACTTCTTAATCTCCATTGCTTGGGAAATGCTAAGATCTGATCTCCTTTACTTTGCCTTCTTTTATTTGTTTATGAACCCGAAGCCTGGGTTCTTTAGAAAAGGGGGGAAATTGCTTTGAAGTTAATTTTAGATGTAGAAGCAAACCCTGACCACAAAATTATTTCAAAGGGTCACAGCACTGTCAGGAGATTGAGTTGTCCTGACATTTCCGAATACTGGGGATAAGGCAAATTCCTTTCGCCTTGATGTGAGATATTAAACATAGGTTTTATGGATTAAAAATTGGATACTACAAAGTTAAACTTTGGGAGGACTTTCTCCTCTGTTGTTCTCAGTATTTCTAGACCCAAATCCTCCAAGGGCACCCTGAACCTGTATTTACCATCAGTACAGCTTTGCAGTTGTGGGGTTACAGCATAGACACCATGGAGGTGGTTTTATCACTATATTCTGTAACCTCTTCCCAAGCAGTTACCTGACCCACTGCAGCGTGGGCAGTGTTTTCCAACTAACCTCTCCTTGCAGCGGTGACCACCAGGAACATTTTGGTTGTGCTGGAGCAACAACAGCATCTCTGCCCTGGCACTTCCAGATGGGGAGCTGGATACATGCAGGAGCTGTTTGATTCCCTGAGGCAAAGAAGACACTTCAAATAGAAAGAAAGCCGAAAGCAAAACCAGAGACAGAGTTGAGGGGGACACGTATATACCCTCATAGCCACCAAAACATGTGTGCCCTAGCCCTGGAAGAAGGGCAGGTGAGAGAAGGAAATGGACCTTCCTACCTGGACAATGCTGCATGAAAACTTGGAGAATTTACCCTTCAAAATTGAAGATAGCATCCAGAGGCAATCTACATGGATGGACCTTCCTCATGGAACTGTACAGGAGCTCTATCAATGATGCAGTCAAAAAAGTATCACCATTCAAATGCAACCAGTGAGAAAGAGAGGCAGGACCATGGCAAGGTGGGAGGATTGCCATGAATTTCGGGATGAGAAATGCCATGTGGTATGTCAGTGTCCATGCAGAGGAGGGCTGTGGTTTCTGAAGCTTTAGATGGGCACCCAGAGGGGGTGTAACTTATGCTGGAAAAGACTTTCATGTGTTATGATTTGGTTGCCTTCAGCGTAGAAGCCCTTGTTATGGTGTTCTGTATTTTCATTTGAAGGCGTATTAAACCATTTTATTTTAAAGATCTATCAGATAAATGGTAACACAAACCTTTGAGCTTGCTGGTAATGCTTGCTTTAGGTTACTTTATCTCTGGGAATGGGCCAAAGTGGTTTCTGTCTGTCTGTGTGCTTATAATTAGCCCACAAATTCAGACGCTCATGAAAATAATGAGGCAATGAATGTAAATAACCGGGGCCATGATACACATCGCTCTAAAAATGTGATCCCCACACAATGAGAAGACACAGGCTCTGTAAAAAGTTAGCAAAACCTCAGCCTTCATTTCAATCGTTAGGAAAAGCTGTAGGGGAACACAGATACCCCTTACTTTGATACCTGCCTAAAAAGGGAAGTGAAGCAGAAAGGCAGGACCAATTTGCATGCACAAGGACGTGAGGAGGGGTGCCATGGTTTGCAGAGGTTTCTGGTCCGGGAGCAGCTTGCTGCCATGGAGGACCCTGCAGGGTGAGAGGCTGCTCTGGCCCTTGCACGTCCTGTCCCAGGCTCACCAGGTAAGAGCCCAGGGAAAAGCCAAGCTCAGTGCTGCTGGAGATTTTTATATCCCACCTGTCTGGACTGCATGGGTAAGAGTCTGGGGCCACGCTCTGGCGCTTGGCTTCCCATCCCAAGCACTCTGGGGACACCCCGCGGGCCAGGCTTCAGGGCTTGCACCTCAGGTAGTGCTTGGAACACAAGTACATTCCTTCCTGCTGCCAGCCAGCCCTATGCCTGTAGAGCAGCCCCCAAGACCCTCCAACCAACATTTATTTCCTTCCCTGCACCATGGCATGGCTGTGGCGTCAGGTGCCTCTGCAGTGGTGAGGGAGGTTTGTGTAAACAGGCATTCACCCTTCCTGCTCTTGTGTCACCTCGCATGAACCAGGGACAGCCTGCAGCAACACAGACTCCTGCTACCAGCAGTAGCCCCTGCTACTATCACTGGAGCTGTACCAGTAGTAGTAATGAAGGCGGAAGCCTGGAGGGCAGTCTCCTGAGGTATTAGCTACAGATGCTCTCCCAGAATGAGGTCGGAGGAGCTGCAGGCAGCCACTGCTGGCACACCCGGGCAATGTCACATGCTGCCGGGAGATGCGAGGGAATGGGAGCACATGGAAATGTGATACTATCAGAGAGACCTACGGCTGTAATATTTATTAGTGCAATTTGTAAAGCTGACAACACCCGCCACAAGTCACAAAATAAATCAGAAATGTGTGGAAACTGTAAATCTTTCTGAGGACAACCGTTGTAAACCCTTGTTAAGTTTTACCACAAGAAGGGACAAACATCACAGAAATTTCAAACATCTTTTTTTACTGTTCCTAGCCTTATCTCTTCTCCAAAGAGTAGGGAAAGGACACCCTGTAGCTTCCCTAACTACTTCTCACTCTGCTCTTTTCATCACCTTCACCTTGTTTTGCACTGGGAGGTGCTGCTCCTTTTGGATCCCAACAGGAAAGGTGCAAACACTTTCAAGACAGATAACTGTTTATTAATACAGTCATAGGTAAGGTGACAGAGAGTTAGAATACCTGATGCCCTACCTGAAAATGAGGTGATATGGGCTCCGGTGAGAGTGAGCAGCTCCATGGTCCCGTGTGCTTTGGCAGTGCCCAGCTCATGGTAGAGGTTCACTCATCTCCCACAGGAAGAGAGGATGAGTCCCTGACCAAGCTGGTCTTCCACATATCCCATGTTTCCACAGCAGGTTGCTTCCTGGTATCAGGAATGCCAGAGAAGTCAGGACAGGACAGGCCTGTGCTGCTCGCTGGAGGAAGTCCTGAGTGCAGAGAGGCTGATGTAGTTTCTAAGTCAAACCTCTCAATTTGAGATGTGAGCCACAGTCCTAAGTCACACTAGGTAGCAGGGGACAAAGTGAGCCCAGCAGATCCTGTAGGAGGATGGGGCTGTGAATAGCCTATGGGCTATTCAAGGGATGCTTCAGCCCTAGGAAGTGTGATGGGAACAGTGCTGAAATCCTTTTGCATCATTCGGTCTGTAACAGCCTGGTTGCGTATCATTTTTCTGTAGGCCATATGCTGTCCTTGCCAGATCAATTCATCCATTTTCCAGCCTATTCCTCTGGGGCTAGAGGGGCAGAGTGGAAA